>VWZI01019550.1:246601-397755 GCA_013396835.1 Psilopogon haemacephalus
GCCGGGCCGGGCCGGAGGGAACGGCCGCTGAGGGCTGCGCTCCGCCCGGCGCTGCTGAGCCGCCCGCCCCGTTCAGGATGATCTCGTAACGCCCCGCGGCGGGGCGGAGGCGGCGGCTCGGCGCCTCGCGGCCTGTTCGGAGGGCTGGGGCTGGATGCCCGACATCTGCCCGGGGAAGCGGCGAGCCGGGGCGGACGAATGGCATTCAAGCGCCGCGACCCCAGAGGCTTCTCCGAGTCCTCCGCGGCCCGGGTGGGCCTAGGGTGGCGCCGGCTCCTCTGCTCACACGGGCGAGAAGTCGCAGCTGCGAATCTGGGGGTCCTGCTGTAACTGACAGCACCCGGGAGGTGGGGGGGGCGGCCTGGCTGCGGGGAGCGTTTCTCACTCTTACTTCATTCGGGGAGTACATTGACTGCGCGATAGCGCCGTAGCAGACACCGGGACATTAGAGAATGCCTGCAGCGGGACGGTTTCAGTAGCCCCCCCACACTGCCTGTGAGCCTCTTGTGACAGCGCTTAGTTCAATATAAAGGCTCCACTTACTGTTTCTCCTCTGTTTGCTGTATGGCCCCATGTATCTTAAAATAGAGCGATCTAACCCTGCCTCCAAGAGGAACCGTTTCATCTCAGGAGCTTTTTTTACTCACATGTGAGCATGTCACAAGAAGTACTGTGTCACAGGATAAAATACTGCAAGCATACGGTTTTGTTGTACTATATAGAATATTTTCCATGTAACAATAATAATAATAAACCCAGAAACTTTTTTTTTTTTTTAATGAAATTGTGGTGCAGTGAACAGTTCCAGTGGTGTATTTTTATCAAATGCTCACTAGCATAAAAGTCAGCACTGGGATTGAATGCGGACACTGCAAAGGAAAGCAATCCCTATGGCTTAGTCTGATAATCCTCTGAAAGTAAATTGGCCCTACTCTAATCAACATAGTGGTTGGAAGAAAAGTGAAATCATTTCACTTGAAAGATAATGAATGCCAAAATCCAGATGTCCTTGCATGCTTCAGTGTACATGGTAGTTTTCTGTTCAGTATGTGTCACTTATATTACTCGTTTCTCCCTTTTTTGGTCAGAAAACCAAAGAACACGAGCCTGCTTCAATTAATGAAGTGCAGTTTCACCTAGCTTGCCCTGTTGTGATAGTCCAGCTCAAAATGTTACCTGCTCTGCCCTTTAGGAAAACTTCAGTGAAATTGCCTTTACCCATCTGAACTCACAGCTCTTGCTGTGCCTTTGCTCGATTTGAATGTCCGGACCCCAAACAGGGGAGATCAAGGGGTACACTCAGGCATCATCTTTCTCTCAGGAGTGTCACTTTGTTTTGAAGCAGTCTTGTTTTAGAAATACTACTGCATTCCGTTCTAATTTTCCAGAGCCCCCTAATCTTCTTGCAGGCTCTTAATGATGTAGTTGATAATAGGATTGTTGGTATTAATTTGGAACAATAATGCCAGCTGCTTGCTTGGTGGCTATTGGTAGAGGGGTGACCTTGCAGGTCAGCTAAGCAGAGCTGGAAGTGCTTTGATCTGATCTATACAGAGCTAGATCTGTCTACTCGGACAACAGGAGCAAGTGAATTCTCACTCCATGGGATGCTGATTCTTCTCCAGAAAGAAGGCAGGGCAGCATGGCAGTGGGTTTGGATGCAATTCTCGCTCGGATCAAGGATGTTTTTAAAAGGAATGGTTTGCTTATTCTCTCAGTACTGTCAGTCACCATTGGCTGTCTTCTTGGCTTCTTCCTGAGGACGAGGCGGCTGTCCCAGCAGGTAAGTGTGGCAAGGCAGGGTATCAGTGTACAGAACACACCATGCTTATGTAACCACAGCCACAGCAACTTGGGGAACTTCAGTGTGGACTTCCGAAACTAAAAAGCATGTGTATCTTTGATACGTTTAATTTAATCTGTTCATTAATCTGCACTTCCCTGGACCTTTGCACACCTTCTCAAATAACATGTTTGTGAGGAACTCTGGTCTTTAAGAATTCTGGCTCTGGGATTGCTGAGTAAGTCTAGCATAAGCACATCATAATGTTTGCAGCTATGGATGATATAATGGTGGGTGTTTAAGCTTGATGAAATGTAGCATGTAATAGAAAGCTGTTAGAACTGGTAGTGCAATGCGTTCCTTGGATTTTATGTTACTTTGGAACATGTGCCTCTAAAGAAAGCACTGGGAATGTTTTTCGTCACCAGGAGTACAGAGGCACAGATATGAAATTATTCCAGTGGTATTTGGTATGAATAAAATTGAGATTTCCCATTGTTAGCAGAACGTTTTTAAAGTCATTTGGGGATTTCTCCTCCAGCATACTTCAGCTAAGCTCTTTGTAGATATTATTTCTTTCTGCTGTATTACTTGGACAGAGCAGACAGGGCAACAGGCATTGCCAAATGCATTGTTTGAGCATGAAGTATAAATCTCAGTTAAAAATATGGCACTTGATAAATCCCAGAATCACAAAATCATTGAGGCTGGAAAAAGACCTCTGAAATTGTCAAGTCCAGCCTATAAATGCTAGTAAATGAAAACAATTCTGTGTTTGGCTACTGCTAACCACTGTCTGAACACCATTTGTGTCCAAGCAGTACCTTCCTTATGAAAACACAAAAATGCAGAATGAAGAGGTTATTCAGAGCAACCTATTACCAGCAGTTCCCAGGAGATGGCATATTTAGTGTTTGTCTTCCTTTGTAAAGGAACAAACAATGTATTGTGTTTGCTGAATTCCAACCCAGTACGTAATGTAATTCTTTTTAAAATTATCTTTGAGAGCCACCTGTCTTTGCTACCTCATACACTAAAGCTGCAGGTTTCCCCAGTGTTAGCTGACCCCCAGCCCTAGCAGCACTTGTGACAACAGATAGTCTTTGTCTCAAAACAATAAGCATTTCTCCATGTATTTTTAGGAAATTAGTTATTTCCAGTTTCCTGGTGAGTTACTGATGAGGATGCTGAAAATGTTGATTCTCCCACTGGTTGTTTCAAGGTAAGTGAGGACAATAATTTTCCTAGTAGTTTTGGAAGTTTCTTAAATGACAGCATCATCCCCACTGCTTTAGCTTTAACTGAATGAGTGTGAAAGTGCCAGAGGCATTGCTGCTTGTTGTACATTCATAGTTATAGTGGGGCTATGAGGATGGGTTTTGATCAATAGCAGCATTTCCATAACACCTCACAGAGGTATTATTTGCTTAAAAAACTAGAGGGGTGTGTTTTTTTCATTGTAACGGGAGGACTTGATCCTTCAACCTAACAAGAACTTGAATATATGGAATAAATAGCCCACCTTATCTAAAAGCCTCCCCTAAATCTAAACAATGGAGATAATATCCTATATAAGTATCATGAAAACACCCTTAATTTAGAGTCTTCTGCAGGATTTGGAGAGGTGTGCTGTAGCTTGATGAACACTGCCTCCAGTGAACTAGTAATACATGCTTGGCTTCAGCAGGAAGTGGAAGTGTTTTTTTAGTATGTTAAAGGCGGAACCTTTAATGGTGCCACTCAGCAGCAGATTGAATGGTCTAGATCCTGGTAGCAATGGATGATGCATGGTTGCTGACTTTGCAGTGGGTAGGCATAACTTAGGATGGGTTTTTCTGAAGTTTGACTGTCTCCCAACTGGATTCAGTCACAGACACCAGCTGGATGGCCAGAAGCTCTCTCATGTGCCCAGTGCTGAGAGCAGATAAAAGGAGAGATGGATAGTAGCAAAGCTGACTTTACATTAACAGATCTGGGGAAAAAAAGTCTTGCAATACTTGGTGCCTTTCTGTGGAAGCCTCAGCTTCTGGAAACTAATACATACACCAAACTCTCATCTTTAACTTCAGGACTTAAACTCACTGAAAGATGCTGAAAATTAACACTGTTCTGCACTAAGGGTGTTTTTAAAAACATCTACCTTTACATCAATTTTCTTAATTTTTCACAGAATGGAGCTGAGTCATGATGCTTTGTACCTAAAGCTGGCCATATGACTATAGACTCATGCCTGGTTCTGTCCCATGCAGCTAAAGAAAATCAAAACAGAACAGAACAGATATCTTCTTGAGAGGTGGAAGAAGAGTTTTCCAAGGAAAACTAGATTCTCATACAAGAAAGTGATGTGGTAAGGAGACCAGAACAGGAATTGGAGTCCTTGCTCTTGGATCACATGCTCTTCCATGAGAGGAATGGTTCTTTACATCCTTCTGTGGTCTTTAGAAATGTCAGGAGGGAATTGCTGCTGTGACATGGCCTGTGCTAGCTCTGGGTTACCTACAGAAGTGTCGGGAGTGAATCTCTGAGCTGTGCTGTTAGAACTGATGCACTCCATGCTCTGAGAAGGAAAGAAAGGAAACTTTACAGATTTTCAAAGGAATTAACTCTCCTTGCATAGCTCTCCAGGGTGAGCCTGTCTCCCTGGACAACAAACTAGACATCACTTGCTGTTGCATACTGGAATTCCAAGGGTTTGCAAGCAAAAGATACTGCAGGTGTAGTTACATTCGTGTCCTTCTTGGGTTTTTTACAACAAGCACAGCATTTCCCACACAAATATTTAGAAAAAAATCTGTAAAGCAATGTTCTGGTTTTCCACTCATCTAGACACATTTAAACTAAATGCACATTTAAACTAAATTTCTTTGTGGACTTTGGAATTCTCAACTTGTCCCTCAAGAGCAATGGCATTTAAATTATCTTTTAAATTACTCCCTATCCTTGTTTACAAAAGCACCGTAAAAAAGAGTTTTAAACCTGACTCTCCTGGTTGATTTAATAATGCAAGTTTTCACCTGAACAAGTGAAAATTCCTTGTAGAGAAAAAGGTGAGAAAGGAAAGCTGAAAAAGTCACAAAATACCTTGCCTCCAAATCCAGTGTCCATCTTGAAGGGTCTTATCAGAAGTAAAAGGTGGCAAATACATGGCTCAGCAGACTAGAGAAACTTGCACAAATGCAGCCTTCAGCAGAAATAGCTGAAACTTTGTACTAGCCTTCTTTTGGCATGATAGTTAGGGAGTTAAAACAGGAACTGTGCAGATTGTGTCCATTAGAAATGAGAAACTTTTGACATAGGCAGGTGTTTCTGAGTGGCATATTGTAAGTTCCTTGAATGCAGAAGAAATCAGTCAAAAAACAAGAGACTTTTTCTTCACTGTGCAGTTCATGGTTTCAGCTGACACTGTCCCAGCACCTGCTATGTCCCAGAGCTCCCACACCTGCTCTTAATGTCTGCTGTCATCTGTAGTCTTACCTTTTGTTTACCCACAGACAGAAAAACCTTGAAAAAGCAACCACCAACCACTATCCTGCCAGTTTGAGCCCTGCATGAGTTTTTGTTTTTGTTATGATGTGGACCTTCATTAAGGATGGACACTGATATTATCCACTGAGTAGTATCCACTGAGTCTCGTGTATAGTTTGCTTTTCTTTGCAATGAGAACAGGCACACATACAAAGGCTGTCACTTCTTTTAGCAAAAAAAATAAATAAATCAGATAATCATCTGACAGTTTATTTCTGTCCTAGGAAATGGAGGGTTACAAAATCCAGTTTTAGATCCTCTGGTCCCCAGATGTATAGTTAATGGTATGTATAAACATAAGATATGGGTTTTGGATCCAGGAATGGCAGTATTAGGAGAGCTCGGAGAGAGCAGGAGCCCAATCTGAATTCATATTCCACTCTCAAGCACAGCAGTTGGTAAGGGTATTTATGTCCTCAACAAGCCAGAAAGATTGACTGCAGGAGATCTGAAGTTCCTAGATTCTTTCTGGGGCGGAGGCCTCTACCCTTGTTTGACAAATACAATGCAGGATTTTCTTTATCCTGCAGAAGGTTTCAGCACAGACCTCAGGATTTCAAACAGGCACAGAGGCATGACAGAGGTGAAAGTCAGTGCATCCTGCCCTGAGTCCTCTCAGATGCTTAAAAAGCCACGAAGCCAGGGCTTCAGACAGACATCTGCTGATCAGTTGGCCCAAAGGGTTCGGGTTTGGTCAACCACCTTTGCTTCCACCTAAGGCACATCTCGGCATGCGGAGCCTCGGGCTGCGCTGCAGCCTGCAGCCAGCAGGTGGCTCTGCCGGGAAGAGCAAGGATCCGGAGTGCTGGCGAGCACTCAGGCGCTCCAGAGCAGGCAGGACTGTCTGGTGACACCCCAGAGAGCACATTCAGCTCTCCCTCCCTTTTTGAAATACAGAGATGCTGTGTGTCTGGTGACACTCCGGAGAGCAAATTCAGCTCTCCCTACCTGTTCAAAATGCAGACGTGCCAATGAGGAGGAGGTCTGGCTCCCAGCGCGTTGCAGAGTCCTGGGTTGGCCAAACCACCGTGGGCACCATATCTTCAAAGCCTAATTGCAAAAGGTGTGTGCCGCAGATCTGTAAGGCAAGGGTGGAGAGGAGGTCGGGCTGGCAGCCCCTGGTTCTTATACAAGATAGTGCTAGAAGCGCACAGACTCTATTTCCCGTGTTCAGCCGTGTAGTTTCAGAGACCTTAAAGGCTCTTTTTGAGCTTTCCACCCTCTCTGAGTAATTTGAGAGGAAAGAATACTAAGTTGTCATTGTATGTCTACCTGTATATGTAGCAGCAAATTACATCCTTTCTTTCAACACCCTCCTTGTTTATATGTTCAGCCCTTACAGCAGACTGGTTATCCCAGTGATTACTCCCTTTACCAAAATCAGTCTGTTTTGTTAAGCTTATGATAATTATTACCTATTTTGTCTATTTACCATTGACAATTTTATAGATATTGAAAAAATAAAGAGCAGCAGAGATTTAATCATTTTCCCTGCAGGGAATCTGTTAAACAATAATCGTTCCCTTTATAGGCAAAGCTAAATAGCTGATTTGGCCTCTGGCTTTGAAATTCTAAAGCTTCTTCCCCTGAATATTCTGTGCCTGACACAAGAAAGTGTCTGCTAATAGATCTTTTTATTTATTTCAAGCCTCCTTTGAGTGCAGTAATAAATCTTTGTTACTGCTGGGGTTTGTTACTGAATTAAATACGCTGTGCTAAATATAGAAGTGTCTTTCTTTCAGGGGATTCCTGTCCATGATGCCATCAGTTTGGTAATCCCTTATCCTTCTGCTCAGATTCCTGAGTGGGTCATTCTTACTCATGCTGTTAAAGCCTAGTATTTAATTAGAAACTACTTCATTACGGGATCCATCTCCCCAGATAGTTGTCCTTCACAGCAATCTGTTTTCAAGAAGGGGTTGGTGTTTTAACAACCCTCTCCTGAAAAACGTTCCTTCATCTGTTCTGGTGGAATTTTGTCCTTCAGCTGTGCTGTGCCATACCAAATGTTGCCTCTCAGGACTCAGGAGTTACATTTGAAGAGCTGACAATTGTATAAAATGCGCAAGAAGCTGTGGGGATGCTCTGGGCGCAAGCAGAAGTGAACCCCCTTAAGGCCAGGAGCCACAGTGGGCAGACTGGTGGCGGATCCCTGCCGGAAGCTGTAGAGCCGCATTAGGGCAGCTTTGCGCCCAGGCTCCTGCGAAGGGCTAATGTGGCTCTGGGGCAGCCCTGGCAGCTCAGAGCATAGGCACAGCGACTTTATGGCTGGCTGCAGCTGGCTGTGCAGGCATCTCCTAAATCACTTGTTGTGGTAGTTTGAAGGATCCTAGGTCCCCCTTCAACAAAACCATAGGGATGGAGGCCCATCCCAGGGGGATGGACCCACTCATCCCAGGATATTTTACAACTGTTATTCTGTTCCACGTTCCAGTGTCACAGCTTAAAATATAGTGCCTGACTGATCTCTCCCCCTTCTCTTCCCTGTCTTTCTTCACTTCTCCAAGTAGCACGTGCTCTTTTCTCATGGTTTGTGGGGGAGTTGGTGGGCAGAGAGTTGAGCCACTGAAGCCTTGTAGGCCCAGCTGAGGGCAGTTTCGGTCTACCCTCAGGCCAACTGAGAGTGGAAGGGTTGGAGGATTCTAGAAGCCCAGTTTGGGCCTAGTGGGTTTTATACTTATTCTACCTGATTGCTTTTGTATATATGCTCTTGTAAATAGAATTTCTCTCTAAACTTCCAATCAGTGTGCAGCATCCTCATTCTTACTCCCAGAAAGGGTTAAGAGTAATTTTCTGTTCTCCAGTACCGGGTAAGCTCATGGCCCAAACTGGGACACTCAGCCACAGCACATTCCCTGGGAGCTTGGGGCTGCTTCAAAACACACTGTGAGACACACTGTTAGCTGGGGCAAACTGCCTCATGTACTGATCTGCTTGCCGTCAGCTGGAGGTGAAACTGGTAATAGACAACTGAAGAACATACATCTCTCTTACTACTTCAGGTTACCTTTTGTAAGGGGTGTAAAACTTGACCCACTCAGAGGCCAGTACTAAAATTTGTAATCTAAACCTCCTACCATGATTAGAAATCAGCTCTTAATATGATTGAAAGAGTGTTTATACAACAGGAAAATACAGGTCTCTAAAAGGCTGTGAAATCTATCTTTTTGCTTACTTATCATTAATTTTAAACCAAGAGGAGAGCCAAAGTTGATTTACTGAATAATAATGGGTTTATGTGAATGACAAAATGTGCTGTGCAAGTTCTTTGAGTCCATTCCTTGTACTCTTTGTGTTGTTTTGACAAATTTACATTATTTAACTTAAGACCGTGTAGGAAAGCTTCTGGTCAGTTTTGGCTTGGTCTTTTCTGCTGGGAGTTAAACTATTCCCTCTGGTCATTCCTTCCTAGATATCAACTTGTGCATCTGCCAAACTGGGGCATAATCAAGTGGAATCAAATTTAAGTTCTATATTATTTAGTGAGGTGTGGAAGATCCTACAGGTCTCTGAGAAGCCTGCTCAGAGCAATGTTTTACAATGTACAAAAGTGGCTGTGTTTTCACCTAGAATTAAATAACACTTGGAAACACAGCGCTTTTTCTTCAGATTGTTAGACTCTGGACTTTTCCCTCTATTTCATCTGTGTTACCTTGCCAACAGAAAAATATTGGCACTCAGGGACAGGTCATCGCCAACAAAGAACAGTAAAACTTCTGCTGGTTTAGTGTGAGAATACCTATGGGGTATCTGAATGATAAGGCTAGAGTGTGCATGATGTCCCATTGCTGCACTGCCTGTCATGGGCGTCACTGTAACAGAAGTAATAATACAAATACTTTTCACCTCAGTGAGAACAAGCTGTTAGCCCTTTCCTGGGATATGTCATCTACAGCCTTGATTGTGGAGACAGTCAGTCTAGAGATGCGTTTTAAGGAGGTGACTAGAGGGGATAAGTGTATCTGCTTTCAGAGTGAAAAGGAAAACTGTACCTGGATGTAACCAAAAGAAAAGCATTACCCAACAGCAAGAGCAGGTCAGAGAGCAGTCTCACTTGACACCATTAAGCTAGTTTAAATTATCCACATTGCTATTATATTGCAGAACTAGAGGCGGATTATCCTTAAAGTTCTCCAAAGGATGCTTTGAGATTGCTTGAGACTGTAATGGAAAGTTCTGTTCTACCTTCTTAGAAAGCCTTATTAAGAATCCCTCCTCCTCCATGCCTCAGACATCATCAGAGGTTTCCCTGTGTTACCACCTGTAATATCATCAATGATCATAGTCCCCTGAGAGCTCTGAAACACTTCATGCCACACAAAGGAAACAGCAGTGACGTTAAGCTTGAGCAGCTGGATGGATTCCCTCTGTTTCCTTAGGATAGAAACATGTATGAAGTATAAATAGTTGAATAAATCTGACATTTGTTATAATCTAAATTTGTATTTAAAATCCTTTTACCCTTTTCTTAATCTGGAAACACGGAAAAGAAGTGGCAGAACCAAAAAAAAAAAAAAAAAAAAAAAAAAAAAAAAAGCAGCATTATTTAGTCTTGGCTCTTTCCCCAGCTGTGAAGCTGCACATCCATATGTAACAGATTATTTATTTTCATTTGCATCCTGACCTTTGAATTTAGGATTGTTTCTTTGAATCATAACAACTGAAGTCAAGAAGCCAGCCTGAATTCTTCATGAGCTGTGCTACAAAGGCTGAGGTCCCGTTTATCAGTCAGTGATCAAAGGTTGCTGTTCTTCCCCTCCAGCATTCAAAGATGTGTCACAGTAGCCTCATATATTGGGGTATTTGGGAGGAAGCAGTGACAGAGCATTCATTGGACATCAGCCTCCACTATGCTCTGTGCAAAGTCTTGCCTTGCTTACTTCAGTCCATAAACCCAGATTTCCTATTGCACACATCATGCACAGTGCATGATGTCAGTTTCTGGCAAGACTTTTGCTGTGTATGTCAGTTTGTCACTAATAGTTACAACTGTTGGATAATAAGGAAAAGATCTCAACGTTATGGGTAAAAATTGAATTACTAATTTCTAAGGCATTATTTAAAAAGCAGAGAAAAGCTGCCTGTTTCGATGTACTAGAAATGTAGATTTGGGGGTTATCGATTTCAATTTCTTCTCCTAGAATGAAGAAGAAGCCTAGCTGTAAACTTAAAACACAATCACTGCAAACAGTGTATAGCTAACAGTGAGATCCTCTAACATATTGCTCAGTGTTTGAAGAGTAAGAACCTGATACCTTTGAGCTTCCACTGTGTGTAGTAAAATAGTTACAGACCGTGGTTCGCTGAAAAGCTAATTCACATTTCAGGTGCTATTTACAATGGACAGCCTAACCATGCAGAAATTGCTGCAGCAATCCTGTTTGTAAGACAGCAGCCACTTTGTGTCTTTGGTGGGCTTTGAGCTTGGACACTGCTGCATTTATATCAAGATACTTACACTTTTAAAATGCTGTTTGCCATTACTTGATTTTCAAAGGAAACTTCCAAAACAAAATTTCTGCTGACTACGAATCATTGTAGGATCATTAAGGCTGAAAAAGACCTTTAAGATCATCGAGTCCAAACGTAACCTAACTACCACGGCCACTAAACTATGTATTGAAGCACCACAGCTACAGCCTCTTGGACACCTCCAGGGATTCTGTGACAGTTGTTTAGTTGCGTTAAGATGAGTAGAAGCAGATTAGCACACCAGCAGTCTGCAAAATTACTAGAGTCTGGATAAAATCCTTGGAGACCCTCCATGTCCTGTTGATGCCTGTCTGGCCTGTACGCAAGCAGACATTTAAGGAGTGTCCACTATACAAATGGGCTGCCCATCTGCAGGTGCATAACACATACCTGACCTGTCTTGGTTTGTGGGAAGAGCATGGAGTGTTGCAGGATTTTATCTTCCTTTGTACCTAGACAAATGGTGTCACACCAAAAAAAACCCAGATCCTGGCATCACTTAGATGTGAGGACTGGAGGTGTAGGGTGGCACCAGCTTCCAATGGAGATGCTACTTGGAGGTCTGTAATATGGGTACAGATCCAGGCCAACAGGTGTGCTAAATAGCTGTTGGCACAGGTGTGGGCAGAAGGCATTTTCTCCTGTTTAGTGTGGCATGGCACTGGGAGATGGAAACCCAAAACCGTAATGTACTGCTGCAAGGTCAGACCACGTAGGGTGAAACAGATAGAGATGGGCTATGATCATCCCACAGATAACGCTGTCACTCTGGCATGTGACAAGAGCAGCAGGCTTCTCTGTCACAGCCATGGCATTGTCTTGCTCTGTAACAATTCTGTCATCTTAGAAGAAAGCAAAAGAATACCCTAGAAAGCAGAAATTATTCGGATCTCTCTCTCCTTGATGAAATAATTTTAGCCACCCTAGAGACTAAGAGCAAAATCAAGCATTGGACTGTAGAAAGAAACAGAATAAGTTTCTCATCTCTTTCTCTCATTAGTGCAGAGTCTTATTTCCTATACTGCAAACTGTTCCTCCATATATGTCTCCATGACAGTGAAGCAGCCACAGATAGCCAGGCACATCTGCAGAAAAGCCTGAGGGTTCACTGCAGCACAGAGATCACTGCAAGCATATATATATATATATGTATATATAATCTTTTACTGACAATTTTTTGTGTTTAAATACAGTGCCATAATGTCTCTGTTTCCTGTGAAACAGAGCTGCTGCCTTCCTGTGTGGTAGCAGGTTATGTTCAAGAGCATTTGGAGCTGATGAAATGGCTTGTGCCGTGAAAATGGAGATTATTGCCAGATTGAAACTTTCAGGCACTGACCTTGATGGAAAGGTAAGCGACAGGCTGTCTGCATGATCAAACAGCATTAGTGAAGCCTGCACTTCACTTTCATGATGCTCTACTTTCAGCTGCACTGTAATAATCACTAATGTAGCTGTCAGAGGAGCTTCCCAGCCTTCCTGGGAGAACTTGCTTAGGAAGGACTTTACTGCAGCATGCAATCACAAAATGAGAATGGGAGGGAGGGTACAGGATGAATGAAAACAAACATGATTCTAGGAACAACTGTTGGTGGTTAATACTTGACCATTACTTCTTGACAGGATTAATGTCTTTCTAATCACACTAATCCTTTCTGATAACTTTATCCATAATCCATCTATTTCAAAGCAACATCCAGATGGCTTCTGGTGGAGAGGAAGACAAAATAAACATGCAGAATGGGGTCTTAGCAGTGGCTTCTTGTATCTTCCGTTTCAGGGGATGTAGGTTTTGATCTTGAGAGTGGATCAAAAAATGTGCTTTTGTCAGAGAGCAACATAAAAAGCTAGAGAATTGCAGAGAAAGAAGAAAGTTCTGTATTTATCTGTGAATAAAATACTTGATAAGTACTCTGGTACTTAGTGACTGCCAGCAGAAGCCTAGAGGTGCTCATGAGGATTTCGCTACTTGTTTGCATGGGACTAATCAGATTGCCAAGATATTGCAAGAATCTTCTTCCTCATCACACCAAAATTGCTGTAGCACTTTTGTCAGCTTTACACAGATTTCTCTCAAAACAGGAATGAAGCTCACTGTGTCATGGTTTCACTGGGGTGTACTACTGCCAATATTTTAAACAACCTAGTAACTGACTTCACATTTTTAATGTGCTGCATTTAACAGTAATTCCTGGAGCTGTTGAGGTCTTCATCTTTCCCTTAAAAGCTTAATCTAGGTTTCATTAGATCTTCCACTGATCCTGGCTTTGCTCTTCAGCTTCCTCCCTCAGCAAGAGCCCCAGAAAGAAATAATCTTTTGTAACTTCTCATAAATCCCATGGAGACTGTCCCCAAAAAAGTAAATTAACTTTAACCAAGCCATTCTAGGTAAAAATAACTTAGCTAGGATTTTTTTTTACTAATAAACAGCAATGAAACTATTAAAGTCTTACTGAAATAATGTCTTAAATATGCCACATTAAAATGCTGCAAGTAGATAAACTTCTTTATTATTGGCCACATGTAGCTTTTGCTCAGAATGCTGCAATTTTGCTTTGCTGGGCTGACTTTCTCCAATGCAAGTGTGGCCAGATAAATTCACAGTAGAGACAAGGCAGTTTGGCTGTTTCAGAACACCTTATTTCCCAGAAACCAAAGCAGAGTAGATTTAGAATTAGATAAGCTGAAAATACCTTGTGGAAATCCAGCAAGGACAAGTGTAGAGTCCTGAATCTGGGAAAGAACAACTCCATTGACCACGATAGGTTGGGGGGGTGATCTGTTGAAGAGCAGTGTAGGGGAGAGGGACCTGGTGGTCCTGGTGAATAACAGGATGCCCATGAGCCAGCAATGATCCCTTGTGGCCAAGAACATCCTGGGGTAGGGTAGAAGAGCTGCAGTTAGTAGGTTCAGAAAGGTTCTCCTGCCCCTCTACTCTGCCAGGGTGAGGTCACATCTGTAATACTGTGTCCAGTTCTGGGCCACTCACTTCAAAAAGGATTTCAGGGAACTGCTTGAAAGAGTCCAGTGCAGAGCCACAAACATGCTGAAGGCAGTGGAACATCTCCCAGTGAGAAAGGACTGAGGGAGCTGGGGCTCCAACTTGGAGCAGAGGAGCCTGAGGGTTGACCTCAGTCATGTTGATAAAGATGTGGAGAGCAGTGTCAGGCTCTGCTCAGTGATGTCCAATGACAGGATAAGGCGCAGTGGGTGCAAGGTGGAGCAGAGGAGGTGCCACAGGAACAAAAGGGGAAACTTTTTTATTATGAAGGTGCGAGAGCCCTGAAACAGGCTGCCCAGAGAAGCTGTGGAGTCTCCTTCCCTGGAGACTTTCGGAAGCTGCTTGGATGTGTTCCTGGGTGACCTGCTCTGGTAAGAGGGTTGGACTGGATGATCTTTCAAGTTGCCTTCCAACTCCTAATGTTCTGTGATTCTGTGTAAGCTCTGGTAAAAAAAAGCCAGATAACTTTTGCTTGTTAAGAATAGAAATGCAAACCTCAGACAGATTGGAAAATATGGGACATCAGTTTTGCATTGTGTAGAGATCTTCAGGTTATCAAAGTACAGCTTTGAAGAGGCTAAAAGCCATACACATATAAGGACCATTGGACAGATATTTATGGAGATGTATGGCAGCTACAAGAATCTGGGAGGCTGCCCTTCAGTTTCTAGGAATGCATAACTTCATCCAAGATTTGTTGGGTAAACAAGGTAGAAATAAACCAAAAATTAAGCAGGAGTGCTTTAGATATAAGAAAGAAAAGCCACAGAAAGATGTTTTTTATATGTGCCTAGAAAAGTCAGTGCAGAAGTTTAGTTGATTATAGTGCACCAGATATTCCAAAGCAAGGTGCAGGAAACCTCTTAAATGACAGTCAACAGAGATTTCTCCTAAATCAGGCCCTGTAAGGTTTACTACCTCATTCCAGTTTCATCAACACATATTTTGGAAGCCTTAGGCTTGCCATTATTTGGGTTTTTTTTTTTTTCCTATACTAAATGTATGGAAATGGTCCCTGAATACAGAATGACTTTTGTCTTTTTCCAGATTGGTTAAATGAGGGAGGTATGCTGTAAATATTCAGGAAAGCTGCATATTTTTTGCCATTCTCTTAATTCTGTTTTGTCCATTTGGCAATAACTAAAATGTATTATGGAAGCTGCCCATGAAACATAGGTGTGGAAGTCAAAAGATTTTGATCTGTAAACCAAATATCTGCCCTCTTATTTGATGCCTGGCCAGGTTCTGAGGCTTGACATGAGTTAAAGGTACATCAGTTTTCCTTCCATTGTGTTTCATGGGAGTCTAGTAGTGGATGTCTTGGGAATGTCTTTGTTCAGGCTTAGAAGCAGCTTTGGAAACTGGGGGGGAAGTCTATGTGGCCAGGAGTGTCTAATGAAAATTAGATTTAAAGGAAAACTTGTGCATGATGCAGTGACATCTGGAAATTTATTTTCTCCTGATTTCTCTGTGCCCCAAGAGATAAGAAAAACATTTTGTCTGCTCATTGTTTGGCTACACTTTGGGAACTTTAGCACTCCAGAGATCAGTGTGATGTAAAACTGTACACTTTAACTCAAGAACTGTGGCAATCAGTATTTCTCTTAACCTTTGTGTCTCCTGCCCTCTTCCCTCTGACATCAAGCATAAGAGGTCAGATGAAAACAGCTAATGATTGTTGTCTCCTCCTAGCTACAGGCATTTCTTTCTGAAAATTACTCTCAGCAACTGCTTAAAGTAACATGGCCAGAGTTACTCCACAGCCTCTGAGGTTCCTGCTCCAAACTGAGTATTTCAGGCCATGAAGACCGTAGGGTTTTGTCTGAAGCCAGACCTTTGGTTATGCTTCCATCACACCAGTCACCCCTGTTGCACCTCCATAGTTAATTACTTTTGAGAACTTTCTCATCACAGCATGAACTGAGCATGACTTTATCTGGTGACAGGATAATCTCATTACAGATGATGATCTTGTTAATGAATATCCCCAAGACAGAGCAATCTCATTATTAGCCCCCTCAGGATTTGTCACCTAAGAGCGAATGTATGATTATACCTGCACAACATCCTCTTGGATCCTAACAGCCTGACATCTTGAGGCTCAGGTAGCACCCTTAAAGGCAGATGAGCCACTGGATATAGTTTATCAGGATTTTGTCCCAAAGACCTTGTGGACATACTTTTCAGGTGAACAGCCATGACAGTCCAAGAGCTGTGTGCATGGGTTCACCTCTCCACGGTGCTGTAGAACAAACACAGTGCAGTGGCATCAAGGCCAAGAGGAACAGTGTGGCTTCAGAGCAGTGCCAGGACAGAGGTGTATTGTCTGTGTCTTTGGTGGTGCCATCTCCAAGTAATCCCTGTGCATGGTGTCCAGCCTACAAGTTACAGATCTACTGGCCAGTGGTCAGGCCTTCACACCACTGGTGGCTGCTTTCCTGCATGGTACATCTATAAAGAACACTGAAAGTTATTACCATGAAAAACAGTCAGGTAGGTAAAACTCAGCCTGGTTCAATTTCCCCTTTTGTTTCTGGGAAGGTTGAGGCAGGAGGTAGAACAACACTGAAAGTTGGTGCATGTCATGAGATATCGTTTAATTAGGTTCGATATTCCATGGCGAGGGGTCCTGGTGCCCCCGAGGTTCTTTGGGTTCCCGGTCGGCAGAAAACAAACGCATGAGTTGCTCAAAACGCCAGGTAAAACAGTTTAACAGTCAGAATTTAGGGAACTGAGAGCATACAAACAGAACAGCCCCCAGCCGCGCCTATAAATGCCCGCGAAGTGCAAGGGGGAAACAACGCTCCTTCCCGAACCCGAGGGGAAGAAGGAAAAAAAACGACTTAGCCCGGATAGGGAGAGAAAGAGAGAGAGAGAAGGGGATTAGTCTTGCCACTTCTCTGGAAAGCTGCTATGCTTTGCTGCCTGCTGCCTGCTGCTTTGCACGTGGCTGGGCTCTTCACAGCCACGATGGGGAGATGACAAAGGACGAAGAGCTAGGAAAAGCGATGAAGAGCGAGGAAGAGCCCCTAACGGCTGCTGACCCCTGCCTAAATACCCTATGGGGGCGCGTGAAACTGTCCAATAGGTATTCAGCATTCTCTAGCTGACCAATTGGTTAAAAAAAAACTCCACACATACATGCAGCCCGGGGTCTCCCTGGGTCCCGGGGCCACGTGGTGTGCCCCCACCCCTCAACCCCTACTGGACCTTGAACAGGAGGGGGAGGAGAGACCCCAGGGATTGGACCAATTCTAGGGTGTTTGTCACACCCGTACCAGGACAGTGCAGTATAGGCACCACCTTTGGGCATCAACCAGTTTTTGAACTGTCTCCGTGGGCAGTGAAATGAGCTCAGTCCTAGAAATCTAATAACAACATGGAAGCTGCTCCCATTGCTATGGGATAAGTGTATTTAACTGTAGTATCAAAAGAATGGTTTAGAGTATTTACTCTTCCATAAGGACCCATTTAATGGAAGTGCCAAGGAGATGAATACCATTACTGTCCCCAGTTTTGTTTGTACACAGTGCTATGTCTCCACACAATGCTTCGTAGATGCACAGGAAGGTGGATTTTTAACAACTGCAATGATAAAGGAAAGGGAAGAGCGATGATTACAAGAGTGAGAGATACTGAGGTGTTGATTTTCTAAATGAAAGATGTTACAGTGCAACTACTGCCCCTCCTTGCTCATATACTGTTAACAGACCCTGTGCTAACTGAGAGGCTGGCAGTGCACAAAAGCAATACATTTCCTTAATTAATCTAGTGGATAGCAGGGACCTGAGCACTAAATCCCACACATTTGATTTCATTGATTCAACTCTAAAGGTTAAGCTGCACTTCAGTGCTGGCTCTAGACAACCTCACTCTGCAGTGAGGTCAAGGACATCTCATTCAAAGAGGAGGAGCTTACTAAATGACTAGTTTTGAGGAAAGACCTGATAACTGTTTCTGTTCTGATGGGAAGGCCAGACACTGGTTCACACGAAACAGCAAATGTGGTATTTCATGTCACTTGCGGTTTTCCTGAGATCTACGTTTCTAAAAGTGTGCAGAGAATTATTCAGAACTAAATCTCTTTTTAAAACCCCTGCAATACTGGAGTAACTGGAAACTCAAATCTCATCCTCAGGTCACTTAGAAAGAGCATCAGAGTCAGAGCCTATTTGTGGTACTGCTAACAGTTCCCTTTAGATGACTCATACTAGGACAGATTTACCACAGGACATTCAAGGAACACAGAAAACCTACTCAAAACCTAGTTCTTTATGGTAAGGGTGATGGAGCATGAAACAACTGCCCAGAGAGGCTGTTGAGTCTCCTTATTTGGAGACTTTCAAAACCCTCCTGGAAATATTCCTGTGCAACCTGTTCTAGGTGTACCTTCATTAGCAGTGGGGTTGGACTACATGATCTCCAGAGAGCTTTTCCAACCCTTACCATTCTATGACTCTCAGAGCAGCCTGGAGCCACTTCAGGGATCTAATAATGCCGTCTAACTTGGCTATAATAGAGGGGCAGTGAGAGCTAAAGGACTTGGTAGAGAGTTGTATGGCTTGGTAGATGCAAGCTATAAAAACAAGAAGGTGGACACTGGTCATCCTCTGGAAGTGGTGGGCAGAGAGATGGAGAGGGAAGAGAAGGCTGAAGTGACTGTAGTGCTCCCCACTGTGCAGCCACAGCTGCCCACAAAAGAGTTTCCTCTGCAGGCCATACACTGTCCCCACTTTGGTGTGGCACACTGAATCACCTTCTGCTCCCCAGTGTACCCCTGGTAAAGCAAAAATAAACTGTGCTTTGTAGTGAGTTAGGGGGGGAAGAAAAAAAAAGGTATTCTTTCAGATGAAAAAGGACTAGATGACAAAACTGCCCCTTGGTGGGTTTATTTTCAAAGTTGTGGTCCTGCCTTATACGGAAAGGGATGAGAGTGTTGAATAGAGCCTTCAGAAGTCCCCGCAAACCTGAGTAACACCAGGATGATGTAAAATTGTGTGTAGAGTTTCATCCCTAGTTTTTTATGGCTGTTCATTGATGTTGCTGCTGTGAACTGAGTGGTCACACATGAAGGCTGTGCAAAGTTTAGGGAGCAGGAAACAGGATTCAGTCCCCATGTGTACAGCCTGAGCTTACAAGGTCCTTTATGTAACCAGGGTCCCACGTGGCAATTGGGAAGTGTCCCTTTAGGCACAAACTGCAGGTTTAGGGTTACTGGCAAGCTTCTAAAAACATGTAGGCAATCCCAAGAGAAGCAGGTAAAACACACTTGTAAGGAAATGAGGCTGTCAGCTGCACTGGCATTGTGCAAAAGAAACTATAAATGCTGTTTTCTTTCCACAGCTTAATGTCTGGGCTTGCAGCCCTGGATGCCAAGACTTCCAGTCGGTTAGGTATCATTACTGTCACCTACTACCTGTGGACAACATTTGTGGCTGTGATCGTGGGAATAATTATGGTCTCCATTATCCATCCTGGTGGAGCAGCACAGAAGGAGAGCACCGAAGAGGGTGGAAAACCCATCATGAGCTCTGCAGATGCACTGCTTGACTTAATCCGGTAACTGCACCCATTCTTTCTGCTTTCTGAAGGTACCCTTTCATACACAATTGGAGTACTGCATCCAGTTCTAGAGCCCCTATTTCAAGAGGGATATGAATGTGCTGGAACCTGTCCAGAGAAGGCCCAGGAGGATGATCAGAGGGCTGATGCACCTCTCCTATGAGGAGAGACTGAGGGAGTTGGGGCTGTTCAGTCTGGAGAGGAGAAGGCTCCAAGGTGACTTTATTGTGGTCTTTCAATATCTTAAGGGGGCCTAGAAGAAAGCTGGGGAAGGACACTTTGGAATGTCAGATAGTGATAGGACTAGGGGGAATGGAACAAAGCTAGAAATGGGTAGGTTCAGATTGTATGTTAGGAAGAAGTTCTTCACCATGAAGGTGGTGAGACCCTGGAACAGGTTGCCCAGGGAGGTGGTTGAAGCCCCATCCCTGGAGGTGTTTAAGGCCAGGCTGGACAAGGCTCTAGACAGCCTGATCTTGCGTGAGGTGTTCCTGCCCATGGCAGGGGAGTTGGAACTAAATGATCTTTGAGGTCACTTCCAACCCTGACTGATTCTATGATTCAATGATTCTATAACTAACTTCTGAACCTAAAGGTGACCAGTCTGGTTAAACAGAAGTAAATTTCAGAAGGTGATTTTCAAGTTAATCAGATGTGTCCACTGGCTGTTTCTGGTAAAATTTGAATGAGTGGCCACTAAGTGTGTCAGAAACACTGACAACATTGGGGGGAGGGGGTTTTACCCCCCATTGAATCACGTGTAGCCTGTGGACTTCACTATCAAATCTGTTATTAAGGTCAAAAGAGTATTAAAATGTGATGTTAATTTGAATACAGGCAAACAGTTGCCATAGGCAAAACCTTAAATAGAAGCCTGAAATCCACATTTTTCAGGAAAGAATTTTCTAAGCTGCTATTACAGCTGCTCATAGCAATTCTCAGATGAAGGACATAGGAAGATCACTCTTGTGATCTTGCTGTTTCCTATTTTTGTCATATGACTTGCTCTGCTTCCTGGTTTTTTCTTGGGAGGGCTGTTCTCCAAGACCTGCATTGCAGCACTGATGATGTTTTAATAGCTTTGTCTGAACATCTCAGGTGCTGGTGGAATCAGTTTCCTGACTGAACACAGCATGTGCATCAGAATTATTTTGCTTATGCATAAAAACTCAGGTTTGCCTTTGATTGGTAGATCCTCACATTGGCGATTTTATACTACGGTGGGCCCTGTGGGCAAGTCAACTGTGTATGTGAACCCCAGATAGTTATCTTTGGAATCTGACTTCTTAAAATTAAATAGGTTGCACAGTTTGTCTTTCAAAAACCCAAATTCCTGTCCCTGACAGGGTGTCAGCACACAGAGTACTTCTAGTTATTGAGACCTCAACTGAGAAAGAAGTGGGATGAAAAGCTTCTTAAAAGGCATTTTTCCTCCTCCAACTTGCAGTTAGCTCAATCAGGCATATTTTTCTGTTTCATCAACGTCTTGCTGAGAATGGGCCAGATTAAGTCATGAAGCAGCAGCTGAGCACTGTAGCTGTACGTGAAGCTACCGTCTTCATCTGCAGTGGGAAGATGCCCATTTCCTGGCATCTGTACTATTTTCCCAGTGACTTCCCATTGAAGTATGTGCAGTGGAATTCATGCACATGTGTGTTTGTGACAATGATAAGCCACATTATTCTGTTTCTGCTGCATAAAGGAACTATAATTCCTACACCAACAGGAAGGAACTGAGCAAGTTACTGGAGCTTTGACTCCCTTAGTACAAGAGTAGCATAGGAAGTAAAAGGAAATTTAAGAAAAGTGTAATCTTGATGACTGTCTTCATAGCAGCAATGGTGGGAAACCCATTGTGTCCTGCTAAGCTCTTCTTAAGTCCTTAATCTCAGACAGACAAAGGCATAGTGAGATGTATGGTGCAAACTGACTATACAGCTGCCTCTGTCAAGGGGCTCTCTTGCCATAGATTCCCATCCCCTTCCTCACATCAGCACAGTTGCTTTTTGAGACCCAGAGTAAGCTAGCTCATGGAGATGATTCAAATGCAAAGTCATTTTAGCATGCAGAATCTAAATTTGGTTTGATACCATTATGCATGCAAAAAATGACCAAAGGTGTCTGTGGCTGGAACCTGAGGTCTGAGCCACCATCTTATCTCTTTAGCTCTGTCTGGCTAGTCCCATACACCACAGGCCTAGTGGGGAGCTTGGAGAACACTTTATTCTACTGCGCCCTGCTGCAGTTAAAATACTGTCTTCTGATGCAAACATGGCAAGTATCTTCTAGAATGACATTTCACACGAACGTTTACCTGAGCACACTGTAGTAGCTTGCATTAACATTTCAGCTTTTTGTGTTACCAGCCAGCCATGAGCTTTTAATCTGCAAACCCTTAAAGTCTCTCCTGGTGTGGGCAGATGTCATCAGCCACTGGCCAGCAAGCCACTCTCATTACTGAAGCTTAGGAAAAGAGAATAAAGCTCAGTCTTCTTTCACTGTGCTAAGCAGCAGTCGCAGCTGCAGCTTCTCTACCCTGAGTGGACAAACCCTCGTTTTTTATTCCTCCACTACAGAAATAACCGTATTTACTAACTAAATAAAATAACCCAACTGAGGGGAATGGGCTTTCAGCCTAGGCAAACATTGTGGGTGAAATCCTGGCTCTGGCGGTCAATTGCAAAACTCCTAAATATCTGTGTGGAAGTCTGGATTAAATGTAGCTGCTGGTTTGAGCTAGAAAAGCTGATCCTTAGCTCAATGATAAATCACTTCCATTCACAGCTGGAGACCATCTCAGCCCAGATTGGTTTATCTTCTCAATTCATTAATTTCATCTCCATTTATCAATTGCATATGTGCACAGAAGTTTACACAGGAAACATCTGGGACGCTGCAAATGAAGAATGCTACACATCCAAGTGGGCAGATGATGAACGTGACATAATTGTGGGCTGTATTTTAAAAACATCAATCCTGGCACAGTGATGCATGTATTCACCCTCACTGCTTTCAGATCTGACAGACACTTTGAAATGATGAAATATATTATTATTTTTACTTGAAATGTTATATATGACATTGTCAGATCTGGAATTTTTGGCAGGAAAGATGTTGCCAGAAAGTCAAGAAATTTACTTTTTGAGCAAGGATTTTGCTTTTAGAAGTGGTTTTAATCAGAAATCAAAGAATGTGTGGATGTAGCAATAAATGAAGCCAAGAACTATACTAAACACCTGGAGCATTGATCAGTAAGCACATGATTGTTCTGTGTTATTTTGCTTCCTCTGAGTATTTGTCCATTACATAAAAAACAAAAAAAGGCAATAAAACCCACAGCTTGATTAGGGCATGGCAGTGACACTGCGCTGCAGAATTCTGAAGTGGCTCTAAACCTCACGGCAACCGGCAAATTGAATTGCATGCCTCAAAAATTGTACCCACAAGTCAATCAATTTTTGCCACACTAAGCATCAGTACTTGAAAGACTTCCTTTCTAAAGGGGAGCCCCAAGAGACTGGGCACAAGATCTGTGGATGTGAATCTGCCCCTATGGATTTCCTCCTGGATTCGGTTTGGACCAAGAGGCCACTGAACACAGCATGATAGGAGTGTTTTCAGCATCTGTCCAAGTGAGCAGCTGATATAGGTGAGAGAACTGCAGGATTTATTTTAAAAAGCACAGATCTTGGCACAGTGATGCACATACTCTTTGTAGTCTTTGCACCTAAAATCTTTAGTGTTGTTTTAGCCTTAGGTGTCACTTTTTGCTTTAGTCTGATCCAGCTTCAACTGGGCTGCACCTTCTGCTGTCTGTGGGAGATACCCATTGAACCGGGCAGCTGACCTTGGTACCTGTGCAGGAATTGTCCCTTGAATAACTTGTCCCACTCTACCAGCAGTGTCCCAGGATCCAGTCTAAGGATAGGAAATGCAGAAGGCAGCTGTGCAGGAGATATTGTTCCAATTATACCTCTCTCTTTAGCTGTCACTTTATTGCTACACTGAGGTAGATACAATCCTGCCTTAATTATGTTCATTGTTTCTGGTGCAAGCACTTCAAGGCTCACAAAAATATAGTTTCTTCCACACTTAAAACTGTAAATCCTCAGGCTAAAGATCATCCTGTTCTCTTTAATGCACCCAGTGCCTTATGAATTTGAATGGATTTATTCTTCTGTCAGATATGCAAAGACCATCTTCCTTTCTTGCAGCTAGACAACCAAGACACATGGAAAAGGAATTGCCTCACTGAGGACTGCTCAAAAAAAAGCTATGCTGCCAAGGGAAACACTCCCAGCTTCTGTAAGACCTAGTAGGGGTCTTATGCTAGGAACATGGCTTTTGGGACACCTCAGTGGAAGTAACAGCAATGAATAATCACACAGATTTACCTTTTTTTCCTGGGTTAATTAGTCACGAACTCTGTGCTATGACCCTAAAACCAGAAAAGTGTGTTTTAGTAGCCTTTTCTGAATTAAGAAGTGGAGAAAGACAAGATACTCATTTTAAAAAAATAATTCGGACTCAGAGTTTTCTCCCAAAGGACTAAAAGGGACATATTTACAGCAAGAGTGTTCAATTTCAAATACTACATCTGTTTAACTCTACAAGATATAGTCACCTGACAAGCAGAAAAGAAAATGCCAATGCTCTGGGGGCAGATATTCTGCTGCCATGATCAAAATACTTTGAATTTAAATCATGCTCCTTGCATTTGTCACCAAAGGAAACACAATTTGGCCAAATTGTTGAGTTAAATACAAACAAATCTTGCACTAGCTCATTGTACACATCTGTACATTTCTGAAGTTTGCTGGAAGGATAAGTCAGAGCTTTTCACCACTGACTATTGAGGATTGCATCCAATTTAATAGTAGGTAGCAGGAAACTCCATCTGGCTTAAGTAAGAAAGGAAGAGGGTTTATATCATTAATAGTTAGAAGACAATATAAACACCAGAGGATTTAGGTCTTCATGGGAATTCTGAACACTTTTTAAAATAATTTCCTTTCCCTCTTCTCAAGCTCTATTTTATTGAAATTGTGTTTCTTGAAAATGGAGCAGAAGAAACTCCATAACTGCTGTAGCTTGGAAAACATCCAGGCTGTGCAGAACCAGAAGTCACTCTTTTAAAAGTCTACATCTGGAGACTGAATTTCACAAGCAATAAGATATTTAAGAGTGCATTAACTGATCCAGGGTTTAAACTATGAAAGAAGTCTTTAAGATAAGTTTGCCCTCCATTAATGAATCTCTTGCCAAAAGCCACTGTGTACTATGAGAGAAGTATTTACCTGTTGCCTACCACAAACTGCCATTTTTCACTCATTTCAGACTACCAGTTTTCTTTTGTCTAATGAAATCAGCTTGATGCCAGTACTGTTCTGCATTGTATGTGATCAGATGTTCTCTTCTGATTAATTTTTAAGCAGTCCAAGCTGCACAGATGCCCAAACCTCAAACATTTATTAAGGACTCTGATGCCCCTGAATGCATGGTTCCTATTTGGCACAAAAGGAATCCAGCATGGGAAAAAAAGATAATTGGAGAAAAATATAATTATGATGAAATCAACACTGGGGAGACAGACAAACTACTAAACAGCTTCTGCTCTCTGGTCAGAAGGCCTTGGGTACAGAGAGAAAAGTGCTGAAGTTAAAACTGCACTAACCTTCCATGGAAATAAATCATTCATTCTCCTGAGAACTGTCCTGGACATCTTCCAGTGTAAATGAGCACTGTGTGTGACTTAACTTTGCCTTGCCAAAGCCACAGTGGTAGTGCCCTGGGCCTTTAATGTGATTCTGCCTTTTCAGGATTCCTAAAGATGAGTTGTGCTTGTGCTTCCACTCCATGATTTGTCAGAAAGCTGTAGCCCTGTTGGGGCTATGTCAGGAGCTCTTCTTTCAGAATAAGCAGGGTAAGGACCTGCCCTCCAGATCCCTCACTGGAACTGAAAGGCCATCCTCAAGACAGAGAAAAAGTTTATGTGGTCGGCAAAATGATTCCTCAATCGGGAATCTGCATGTTGTGCAATGCTCTGTCTGGTTTACAAAAGACAAGCAAGACAAAGTGGCTTTGCCCAGACAGGTAATATTTTCCTACTGTTAGTATCTTTGATCACAGTAATGAGGATTCAAATGCCTCACTAAATCTGCTAAAAACTTCTTTGGCCCTTTCAGCAGTAGATAGTAAGACTAATACTGAGAAATGAGATGAGACACTGGTGGTGACTGCTGATGTGCCAGATGCCCCACGGGCTCTGAGATAGATTGTTCGGGCTTACCAAATCACATTTTACCCTTGAGTTCAAGAGTGCAAACCCTGATGGAGTCCACTGACACTAGCAGGAAAGTATTTCAGAAGTATACCTCTGCGCCTGGTAAGATCATGGAGCAGATCCTCCTGGAGGCACTACTGAGACAGGAAAATAATGAAGAGGTGATTTGGTCCAATCAGCATGGCTTCACCAAGGGCAGATCCTTCTATGAACAGGTCACAACATTAATAGATGAGGGGCAAGCAACTGATGTCATTTATCTGGACCTGAGCAAAGCCTTTGACACTGTCCCACACCACATCCTGGTCTCCAAGCTGGTGAAACATGGGCTTGATGGGTGGACCACCAGATGGATAAAGAACTGGCTTGATGGCCGCACCCAAAGAGTGGCTGTCAATGGGTCCATGTCCCAGTGGAGGCCAGTGACAAGCGGAGTTCCTCAAGCATCAGTCCTGGGACCAGTCTTGTTCAACATCTTGTGGGTGACATGGACAAAGGCATTGAGTGCACCCTCAGCAAGTTTGCTGATGACACCAAGCTGTGTGGTACAGCAGACAGGCTGGAGGGCAGGGATGCCATCCAGAGGGACCTGGACAGGCTGGAGAGGTGGGCACAAGACAACCTCATGAGGTTCAACAAGGCCAAGTGCAAGGTCCTGCATCTGGGTTGAGGAAATTCCAAGCACAAATCCAGGCTGGGCAGTGACTGGCTGGAGAGTAGGCCTGAGGGGAGGGACTTGGGGGTGCTGGTGGCCGAGAAGCTCAACATGAGCTGACAGTATGCACTTGCAGCCCAGAGAGCCAACCAGATCAGAAGTGTGGCCAGCAGGTTGAGGGAGGTGATTCTCCCTCTCTGCTCTGCTCTGGTGAGACCACACCTGGAGTACTGCATCCAGTTTTGGATCTCCTATTACAAGAGGGATGTGGACATGCTGGAGCATGTCCAGAGAAGGGCCACAAGGATGGTCAGAGGGCTGGAGCAGCTCTCCTATGAGGAGAGACTGAAAGAGTTGCAGCTGCTCAGTTTGGAGAAGAGGAGGCTCTGAGGTGACCTTATTATGGCCTTCCAGTATCTTAAGGGGGCCTGCAAAAAAAGATGGGGAGGGACTTTTTAGACTATCAGGTAGTGACAGGACTAGGGGGAGTGGAGCAAAGCTGGAGGTGGGTAGGTTCAGACTGGACATGAGGAGGAAGTTCTTCACCATGAGAGTGGTGACGCCCTGGAATGAGTTGCCCAGGGAGGTGGTTGGGGCCACATCCCTGGGGGTGTTTGAGGCCAGGCTGGATGAGGCTCTGGCCAGCCTGATCTAGTGTAGGGTGTCCCTGCCCATGGCAGAGGGGTTGGAACTAGATGATCTTTGTGGTCCCTTCCAACCCAGACTGATTCTATGATTCTATATGACTTAAGACAGAATTTGTGGCTCATGTTACAGTAACAGTAGTCAGGGGTCTACACAGCTGCTGATGTGGTTGTGCAGAGGACAGCAAAAGCTGCACCATTTTTAAGATAAAATGACCTTGGCCCATAGTAAATGGAAACCAAAGTGCTCCTTCTTTTTGTGCACAGCTGTAAAACCTCCATACGGCTGTCACATCAAGCTTAATCAGACTCAGTTTTTTCTCTCTGTGTACCCTTCCAGTATAGAGTGACAGTAAAGGGAATGCAGGAAAGCTGCATCCACAGCTGCTCTATGCCCAGTGTAAATGTAGGCCAATAAATACCATGAGGACACGGATGAAGCAAAACCCCAGTCTCGTGGCTTTAATTCCACAGTGTGGGGGACTGCAGCCAAAGACTGTCTGGTGCGGCAGGGATTAGATACTGATAACATCGAAGTCTGAGAGCAAAACCAGATTGCTGCTGCGGAGCAGAGAGTGCCCCAGAGGGAAGAAAACATCTGCCCTACCTGTGGCTGCTCTTATGCTACAGCAGCTGCTCTCATTTCTTACTAAAAAGATTTGCAAAGGCTGAATGCTTGGAGTTAACAGATGTGGACAGGAATGTGAGTGAGTATTTCAGATAATCAGTAGGACATCTGCAACGAGAATTTGGCCTATTATTGCTAGTGGAGGCTACCCATCAGACTGGCTATTCCAGTAGCTGCAGGCTAATGGTCTGCAGACAGTTCAGCTAACAGCTTGAGCAGTAAAACACATTAACAGTTCTGTTAGTTGTATCACTGCTGTAGTTCTCAGTCAAGAGCCTTCTGAAGAGTGCAAGAGGGCTCCCACATCCTAGGATCCCACATCCTAGAGCCAAGTTACACCCTGACCTGAAAAATGGCTTCCAAACACAATTCAACTTCCTAAAGAAAATGAAATCTAGGGAAGCTAAACAAGGGAAATGGTGCTAATCATAGATTAATTGCTGGGAGACAATGGGTAAGGAAAGAGGACCTGCCACTTGTGGCCTAGGAAGCCACACCCTCAGAGATGCTTAGACTAGGTGCTGTCTGTACCTGATAGAAGTCCTTCGGATTTTCTTCAAGTTTCGTGGCTCCCAGCCTTCATGACTTATGTTGCCTTAGTCATACAATACATATTTCTACCTCCATACATTCTTACATCTGGATCTTCTCATCCCATACAGAATTAGGGTAGGACTACAAAACTTGTTAGCAAAGAGAGCAAGCCTGTCCATGACAGCAGAATGTGTCTGAGGAGGTGTTTAATAGGTCACTTGAGTGCACTTGTTGCTCTCACAGAAAACATGGGCCAGAAATGCTGTGCCAGCTGTGCCAAGAACTCACAATCTGTAGAAGGGTCTCTGAGCTGATACTGAAGTTTCATGTACATCCACTCTTAGCCTGAGTTGGACTCTCCTGCTTTCTCTGGCAGAGTTCCTGAAGCAGGAGATGCTCTGGGAAATGTTATCCCTCAGGAAAAACAGTGTTTAGCTCTTCATTTTTTATGTAACCAGAAACCATACGTCTCAGTTTCTGGTTTACAATCATATCCTTGTCTTAGACCTAGATATATACAGCAGTGATATATACACCAGTGCCACTTACTGTTATTCACCACATTTAATTCCCTATTATAATGTGGAATTGTTTCTGCTAGGAACACTGGATTGTGCCACTGGGGTTAGAGACAGCATTGCTTATACCAGAGAAATGAATTGCAGAATGCTTTACATTTCCTGTGCTGTTTTCTGTCCTGTTTTGTAAGCAGTCTGAAAGTAATGCTGAAAATGTGGAAGCATTTTATCTGCTTGGCTTTGCAGAGTAGGCACAACAACATTTATAGGGGGTGACAGCACAGTAGCTCAGCTGCAATTATTACTTTGTAAGCACTGCCAGAGTCTTTAATTCAATATATGCCAGTTATGAGCACAGTGCCTGTTCTGAGTAGAGACAGCCTCACTCTATGATCGTGATGCCAGAGCTGTGTGGGTAAGTCTTTGTCTTGTCCACAATTGCAACAAATCCCTAGTAAAGGTCTGCAGGGGCCCATCTGATTGCAAGTTAGATGCCTGAAAGTTAAGTGGGCAGAGACTTAGAGGCTGCAGCACCCTGCCATCAGTCTTGTGTTGTGTTTGGGCAAATGAACTTTCTGGATTTTGTGCTAGACTGAAGCTCCCACCCCAGATGGCACTCTCCAGTATTCAAGTTCGGTGGACCACAGACCCACAGGTGCCAGTCCGGCTGGCAATTGAAAACTCTGCCATCCTTCCTCATTCCAGTTCCATGGTAAAAAGTGAAATCCTCCAGCAGCAGTGTCACTGCATTCTCTTGTTCTGAACCATAACCAGGAGATCTCTGCCAAAGCTCCAGCTCAGAGCTGGGAGTAGCAATGTGTAGCAAACATATCCTTAAAGCAAGGATTTCTCAAGTGTTTTTAAAGAGGCCTGAGTGAGCCAACAACCACTCCCAGTTACCTCCCAGCTCCAGGTGATAGTTTCATGTTTCTTCTCATTGTTTGTTTTCAGCCCGCTGGAGTTCCCATCCACCAGTTGCTCTCTTGAATGTTTTTAACTAACAAAACAAAATTTTGGCTAATACTGGATTGTTTCAATCCAAGCAGACCAGCTTAAAATCAAAAATAAGCCGACACTCTGGCAAACACATTCAGGTCAGCTCCTTACTACATGAATTATGTGGCTTTGGTAAGTCTGGTCTCAAAGGCTGGATCACAGTGTATAATATATTAAAAACTACTGGGAGAATTCCAGCATCCAGCATTAAGTGGGGAGTTGTAATTCCCATAGGATAAAGAATGATAAAGAAACAAAATGCTTTAATCCTCCACAAATTTGTCTAACATTTAATCTAGCTACTAACCATATGATACTTCCTTCCTCAAGCAGTCCTAATTGTTCTTAATTCTACTAATTAGGACTATCAAGCTCAGGGAGAAAATAAGTGGAACTCAGCAGCAATTAAATTCACATTTCTTGGTGAAGCTGCAGCTCCTAGAGCTCATTCACACTGAGCTGGGCAGCAATCCTGCCTGTGGATCTGTGGCTCACAGCACAGCTCATACTCATATAGCAAGGCAGAACACAACCATCATGGAGCTCTGTGCACTCCAGCTGCACCTTTCATCTCATCGTCTCAAATCGCAAACCAATGACAATTAATGAAGCCTTTAACAACCTGGAAGCAGAATCCTGCAAGCACAATGAGCCAGTAACTATCTTTTCTCTCTAGTGCTTCCCCTTCCTACGAACATTCTCTCCATCTTCCCAGGTCCGGCTCTATCCACCTGTTCTTCAGCTAGGCCCCTGGGGCTGAGGCAGAAGGTTGTGCCTGCATCCGATAGGAAAGCAATGCACAGCTGTCTGCTCTTTGTGTCTTGCTTAGGCTACAGATCCACCATCCTCAGCTTTATGGATGGTTTGCAGAGGTAACTTGATGTTTCGTGCCCCTGTTTTCACTGCTCACCACACCACTACATAGTGTCCTAAGCTAAAGCTATTCCAACAAAAGGGACTGCATTGCTTTAGCTAAACCTTGCTAACTTATGATAATGCCCTCCTGTGAAAAGATGGACTGGATTACCACTAAAAGGTCCCTTCCAACCCAAGCCATTCTATAATTGTTTTATGGTCTAAGCTGCTAGGGCTCTTAAGCGGGGCTGGTAAGATGGAAGGAGATGTGGCAATGTACAGCACAGCTTGTGGTCACTGTTATCCTGCAGGATTATCAGGGAAGACACCAGGCTGCAAGGGTAAACTGAACTGTCTTGCCTACACAGAAGCCAAGAAAAGGCCAGAGAAGTTAGAAGAATAATAACTAAAGTGCTGCACATCACCTTGATATCTTCCCTGGTAGTAACTTGCATGTGTAACACCAGCCTGCCCTAAAGCATCGGCCTTAGCAAAAAAGAGCAATGATGTCCTTATGTGACTTGTCTGGTCTCACACAGGGGGCCAACGTAATCCTCTCATTTTCAATCTTCTGTTCCAATCATCAGACAATGCCATTGCCCTTTAATTAAAATTCTCTTCCATCTCCTGTGCCCTGAAAAGGATTATCAGACATTTCTTCACAGAATCATTGAGGCTGGAAAAGACCTCTGAGATCATCAAGTGCAGCCCATGACCCAACACCATGACATTAGATAAACCATGCCACCGAGTGCCACATCCAATCCTTTCTTAAAGACCTGCAAGGACTGCAACTCCATCACCAACCTGGGCAGTCCATTCCAGTGCCTAATCACCCTTTCTGTGAGGAAGTGCTTCCTAATATTCAACCTAAACCTCCTCTGGTGCAGCTTCAGACCATGAAGCAGCTGCTTTCAGTGGCTGATGCTATTGAAATGGGTTGTGCCTCGTCATTTGAGGTGTGATCATAATGTTACATAATGATCACTTAAAACAGCAATAACATTGCTCTTGCTGTGGCTCCACCAGCACAGGCACCAGCTGCTGTTACTGCTGCCAGGAGGAGAGCAGGGCTGGAAAAGGTCTCAGTTCAGTTTGCATTTAAGTGTTCACAATGCAGCAATGAGAATGGGCTATTCACACAGACTTGGGGGCTGCCCCACTTTGGAGCTTGAGCTGGATTTTGGGTGAAACATCTGTTGTTTAGAAGAGTTTCTCCTTGCATAAACTTATGTATATAAAAACATATAATTGGGTGATAGGCTAACTGTCTCCTGCCATTAGGTTCAGAAGCTTTGGGCTCAAAATAAATCAATTCTGAAGATGATCCTGTTAGAAGCATCACACAAATCTTCACTCCCAAGTGCTTTTTAGCTTTTTTTGCTCAACTCTGCTCTGATTCCTCTTTGGAGCCTGTAGAGGGTGTGCTCTCCATTTCAAACTGGCATTTCACGCCTCTGCAAGCTAGCAGTCTAGCTCAAACACCACTTGGAAACTAGCTCCAGATGTTATTGGGTGAAATATTGTAGGCCATGGTACAGAGAAGGTTAGAAAGGATGACAAGAGTCACTTCTGGAACTAAGAATCTGTCAGTACCACTGCGCATCTCAGTGTGTGGTCATTGTCTTCCTCGATAGCTCAGCCATGAGCAAATAGGAGGAAGATGTTTGCCTCACTTCAGACTATATAATTAGGGAAGGGAAAATATGGAATGAAGGAATATTCTTCTCATTTAGCAGATGGGGAGGGGAATAACGGCAATTTTGTTGTTCCGGTTAAACCGTGAAAACTGTGGCAGAGCCAGTAACTGAAACTAGAGCTCCCGAGTGTCACCTCAAATATTTATAAGCAAGTTACCAAACTTGAATTCTGAGATGTCTCACTGTTGAGCCTTCCCTAGTCAAGTACAGCTGCATGGCAGTGGCAGATGTGCACCCAGCCAGGCCTTGCTCTCTAAGAGGGACATAGGAAACAGAAGTTGGTTTCAGATCCACATAAATTATTATTTTCTTTGTTCATTTTTAGGAACATGTTTCCAGCCAATCTTGTTGAGGCCACATTCAAACAGGTAAGTGGCTACAATCCTTTTACCACTGATGAAAAAGATGAGCTTGAATCACATAAAGCAGGTTATCTTCATAAACCAGAATCCTGACACACGTTACATAGTGCTTGAAATACTGTTAGTACCCCCAGCAGTTAGCAATCAGTAACTCCCTTTCCATTCGCCTCAGCAGTCTTGGTATCTGAGGGCAAAGATAAGCATAGGGCTGCACATCTGCATCAGCTCTACCTCTACCTGAGGCCAGATCTTTGAGGAGCTTTGGAAGGGTGCTGTAGGGCAGGAGAACAATTTATCTAGCATGCTTAGAGCATGGTTTCCTTTAACACAGGGCTGCAGAAAACTCTTGGAGAGCACAGAGAAACACCATGCATAAGAGTGTGATTATATAAATATATTTGGGGATTGGGCTAGATTACTTTAACCTTCCAATCCAAACTATTCTATAGAAATATTATTTAGGAAGCTCTGGTTTTGTTATGCTTTATCTGCTTTTACAGATTTTAGCAGCACAAGACAAGAGCAACTGTTCTTCCTTTCATGTTTGTCCCTTTAATATGCAGCCCTGCTGAAACAGAGCACTTAGGAGGCTTCATGAAACTCTCAGTTCCTCATTGGCTATCATAATAAAACTAATTTTGTTCTCTTTCAGTATCGCACCAAGAGTATTCCCATCATTAAATCTAACAAAGCATCATCTGAAAGCACCACTCGTCGCATCATAATCTATGGAATCCAGGATGAGAATGGATCCAATATCCAGAATTTTGCCTTGGATATCACTCCTCCCCCTGAAGTGATCTACAAATCAGAGCCAGGCACTAGCGATGGCATGAACGTGCTAGGGATTGTGATATTCTCTGCCACAATGGGTAGGCTTCAGACATGTTTGATTTGTAACAACCCAAGGATCCATTTAACAGAAAAAAAATAGGGTTTGGGTTCCTGATTCACCTTTTTCACAGAACCACAGAAACATACAGGTTGGAAAAGCCCCTCAGGATCACCAAGTCCAACCTATCACCCTACTCTACAACATTCACCTTAAATCATATCCCTAAGCACCACATCCAAACGACTCAAACACAGCCAGGGTTGGTGACTCAACCACCTCCCTAGGCAGCTCATTCCAGTGCCTGACCACTCTCTCTGTGAAAAACTTCTTCCTAATGTCCAATCTAAACCTACCCATTCTCAGCTTGAGAGCATTCCCCCTTGTTCTGTCTACAGTTACCTGTGAGAAGAGACCAGCAGCAGCCTCTCCACAGTGTCCCTTCAGGTAGCTGTAGACAGCCGTGAGGTCTCCCTTCAGCCTCCTCTTTTTCACACTAACCATTCCCAGCTCCCTCAGTTGCTCCTCATCAGATTTATTCTCTAGGCCCTTCCCCAGCTTCATTGCCCTCCTTCGCACTGGCTCCAGCACCTCCATATCTCTCTTGTGTTATGGTGCCCAAAACTGAACGTAGCACTTGAGCTGCGGCCTCACCAAAACCAAGTGCAAGGGGACAATGACCTCCCTACTCCTGCTGGACACAGCATTTTTAATCCAAGCCAAGATGCCACTGGCCTTCTTGGCTGCCTGGGCACACTTTTGGTTCATATTCGGCTGCCTATCTATTACAACCCCCAGATCCCTTTCTGCCAGGCAGCTCTCCAGCCACACTGCCCCAAGCCTGTAGCATTGCTTGGGGTTGTAAAACTCTAACTTTAGGTAAACTTTATGGGGGAACAGGCAGATGTGTCACAGAGCTGTTCTCCTAACCTTTGGGAGATAAATCTCTGAAACCTTTGATCACTTCTATCCCATGCAGTTCTGTTTCCTGTGCATGCACTTACATTCTCCTGGGTTCATTTTTTCTCTGGATTACTTTGAGCTTCTATTTATGAACCATTTTGTCCTGACTGTTAGAAACACTAACAGAGTGTGCTCAGAGGAGGTAGGAATTACTACATCAGGTCAGATCCATGGCCTCTCTGCCAATACTCTGTCATTTTCTGGCTAGAAGCAGAAATCCCAGAGAAAGTTTCAAGAAATTCTGAAATCAACAATTTTGTGGCAGTTTCTTTTCAAAGCCCAGGAAGTCAGAACACTTCTAATGCCCAGAACTCCAGGTGTTGCATTAAAAGAACAAAGAACTTCCCACACTGTTCTCAGTTCAGGTGGCATCAGGCCCAGATACTCCCCACTCTCACAGCCAATAAAAACTTGTTCTCATACCATGTCCCTGGCTAATGCTCCCTCTAGAAAATTAGCTCTGGAACCTGCCCTATCTGTTGTTCTCACCCACTCTTAGTCAAGTTTTACCACATTATTCGTGTGGAACGTAACTGTCACTTACCTGAGCACTAGCCCAACTCACACAGTGAACCTGGGTGAGATCTCAGGTGAGTGAGCTAAAAGGAACATTCAGTTTTCAGCTTTAAATCTGTGGATCTTCTCTTTGGTTGAAACTTTTCCTTTTTCCATCATGCAATGTGGGTACTTAGGTGCAATCTAGCAGCTTGTCACAGTGGACTCTAAAGAGTTTCTGCCTGGCTGATCTAATTGGTTTCACTTGCTGGAGGGACTCATTGGTGCCATGTGTGTTCTGTTATGCTTGTGGATTTGGAAGAGGAAATTCATACAAACAAGCCCTGGTTAATCATCGAGTTCTGATGATTTATGCAAGAAAACACTGATCAAATTTTCCTTATCTAACTTTACTCTTTGAAGTTAGTCTGGGCAGCAGAGATAGTTACATAAAAGTTATATCTTTGACTGCATTTATTATTTTATGGTTCCTACCAGCCCAAGGGGTCAAAAATGAAGTCTGGAATGAGCAGATTTGTCTCTCAGGTTTTTCACTTTCTCCAGTGGGTGGTGTTCCATATGCAACACTGCTGGCACCTGATTCTTCCCCTGGTTTGTAGGATTTTGTGGTCAATTCCCAAAGTACAGCAAACACTATTCTAGTCCAAAAGTATTGGAAATAAATGAATTAATTACATGTGCTGGTTAAGATCAAGGGCAATTTTATACAGAAGATGACACACCATGCTCATAGAACTGAATGTATTACTTTTACCATGCCCCTAAGTCTTGCTGGCCTGGGGCTCAATAGATACAAGCTGAGAGCTGGTTTTTTCCTGGCTGACATTCAGAAAAAGTTCTGCCAGTTGTGCCAGTTCTGCCACGTGCAGCACAGCCCTAGCTGCTGTGTTAGCTGTGCCTGTGTCAGCCACAGACAAACCTGACAGACTAAACCCTCACAACTTGTCATCTACCAAAGACTGCTTCAGACCGTCACTTTAAACAAGGATGCAGCCAAGCATTTTTCACTGTTTTCAGCTTTCTGCACTTCCTCCAAAAACATAGGAAGCAATGAAAGAGAAGTCCTGGGGCTTCAGTTTCTATAACGGAAGAGCATAATTTCAAAGGTTTCAGTTACTGCAAAAACATGTGGACAGACCTTGAGGCTTTGTAATAGTTTTGCTCGCTTTGGCTGAGTCTCATTTACACAAAAGTCTCTTTACAGCTCTTCAGCACAGAAAAAGAGCATTAGGGTGGGTGCAAATTCTTAAAGCTTCTCTAAGGTCCTTGAACAGCATAAGAATAGCATAAAGGAACAAGAATTTAGACCTAAGCTAAATCTCAAACTCCCACATTTCCTTGAAACAGAAGGCAAATTGCTGAGTAATTTCAGTCCAGAAATAAATCTTGGCATGAACACTGAGCTTCTGTGCCCGGGCATGCATTAAAGTGGGCAACAGTTGACAGGCATAGTGTGAGGTCAAGACAGATGAAAACCCTGGATGCTGGGCTCAACTGTGACTGGCTGTACTGCCCCTTCTTACACAGCATGCAAGGGTTTTTCTTTGAGATTATGGCAGTGGCTAAGTGCTGAGATATCTGATCTTTTTTCCCTGAAGGAATACACACTATTCATTACAAGGAAAAAATTTGCCCTGAAATGGAACTTGGGACATCAAGCTGCTCCCATCACTCCCCACCAATAGCGTTATGCTTTGGTGGGATGGTGTTCTGAAAAGCAAATGTCAGTTATTCCAGATCAGTTTGGGGTTTTGTTTGGGTTTGGTTTTTTTGTGGGTGGGTTTTTTTTTTTTTTTTCCGTTGGTTGGTTGGGTTTTTTTTATTATCCAGAATTAGAAGCTAAGGCTCTTCTAAAACTGCCACTGGTTAGGCTAGAAGAACTGAGCTGTGTTTAATGATCAAAGATGAGCATTATGCTTAATGAAAGTGTTGCTTTCTGGCCTAAAAGTAACAGCTTGGATTAATACGGTGAATATTATCAGGCTTACAAACCCACATCTTGATTTCACTGCTGTGAAATCCCTGAGTAAAATGGCTGAGGCCTCCCTGCCAGCCTCCCCAGGGGATTGCCCTGTAAGTGGTGCCACTAGAGACCAGGCTCACAGGCACAGCTGTGAGCTGAGGGACAGAGCCAAGGTCCCTGCTCACAGCAGTAACACTGCATGGCCAGAGCATGTGGCAGCATGCACCCTACTGACAGCCTCCTTCTCCCTCATTAAATTCCCTTCAGAGGCAGCCTGACTTGGTGCTGCTGACTCTTGAAGTGATTCCTTGAGCAGTTAACTTGATCACTTTAAATCTTTTTTTTTTAGGGAATGATGGTAGAAAACTAACAAACTAGGAAAATACTGTCTATTTGGAAACTAGCACTATCTGGAGAATGTCTGGTTAGATGGCACATCACAGTGCTGCATCCCCTACCTTTCTGAGCACTGGATGCACACCAAAGACCTTGGAGTCATGGTGGACAGCAAGTTCTGCATGGGCCAGCAATGTGCCCTTGTTGCCAAGAGAGCCAATGGCATCCTGGGGTGCATCAAGAAAAGTGTGTCCACCAGGACTAGGGAGGTTTTTCTCCTCTACTCTGCCCTGGTGAGACCACACCTGGAATACTGTGTCCAGTTTTGAGCTCCCCAGTTCAAGAGAGACAGGGACCTGCTGGAAAGATTCCAGCAGAGAGTTGTGAGGATGATTTAGGAACTTGAGCATCTCCCCTATGGAGAGAGACTGAGAACCCGGGGCTGTTTAGTCTCGAGAAGACTGAGAGGAGATCTTACCCATGTGTGCAAATATCTGAGGGGTGGGTATGAAGTGGATGGAGCCAAGCTCTTTTAGGTGGTCCACAGCAGTAATTCAAGGAGCAAAAACTACAAACTGGAACAGAGAAAGTCCCATCTCAACATGAAGAGAAACTTCTTTCCAGTGAGGGTGACAGACCCTTGGAACAGGCAGCCCAGAGAGGTTGTGGATTCTCCTTCTCTGGAGACTTTCAAAACCTGCATGGATGCATTCCCGTGTGGACTATCCTAGCAGATCTTGCCTTGGCAGGGAGGTTGGACTTGATGATCTCTGGAGGTCCCTTCAACCTCCAAGGTTCTATGATTCTGTGATTCTTCTTTGCTAGTTAGTCTATGCAGACTGATTTGGCTTTTCTTCACATAGATTTGCAGTTACTTATCTCTGCCAAGTCTGCAAAGCCTGACTGATTGTGAGGGTTGGTTATTGTTATGTAGACAGATAACAGGTGAAAATAAGATGGACACCTCCTGTTACCAGAACAAACCTCAGATACTGGCTTTGTCCTGGGAGTGTCTTATGGATGGTGCCTGTGGACAAAGACAGTTTTCTTCACTAGAAAAACAGTTTTCATATTGTCTTCCATGGATCCCACAGAGCAGGAAAATCCTCCTCAGAGCCATATGAAAGGTAGTTAAGGAAAGAGACTTGCTTCAAGGGGTGCTAATTCTACAGCACCAAAGCACCTCCACAGGGAAACTCAAGACACTGCAAATGAAAACCTACCCAGCTAGGGAAGAGTGCCCAGTATGGAATCAGAGCACGTGGCTGGAGCCTGTCTCTTCCACGCTCTCACCTTCCTGCAAGGTGAGGTTTTCAGATACCATGTCTCTATAGATCTCAAAGGTCTACTCTCTCCTGTCATCTCCCACTTAGTTCACCTGGAATTACAGCAGGGAGGGAAAGCTTTGCATGAAGGCTGCTGAGAAATTGACCCTGAGTGCCTTTGTTTGCAGGTATAATGCTGGGAAGAATGGGGAACAGTGGTGTTCCTCTGGTCAGCTTCTGCCAGTGCTTAAACGAGTCTGTCATGAAGATAGTGGCAGTTGCTGTTTGGTAAGTGACTGTTCTGGTAAGAACATCTGCATTTTTCCAAAAGACCAAGAAAGTCCAACAGAAATATCTTAGACTAAGTAACTGAGGGTGGATGATTCTTGGCTTTGTGGGGCCTGTGCATCTGAAGGAGATGCAGCCACACAGATCCTGTGTTGTCACTTTGATAGAGCCATCCTATAGATTACTGCCAAATAATGAATCTGGCATATCTAGGTGCATGCACTACCAGGCCCTGGGCAGGCTGTGGGGATTATAACACACCCAGCTCAAGCTGCTGCTTCCACCCTTTCTAGCACTGCTCCACTAGAAATGGTGGGGTGGCTTCAGCTTGTTCAGGAGATGCTGGGCTGTAGTGCTGCTGTCACTGTGCTGTCATTAGCATGGTTTTCTCTGCACTCAACAGCACAGTGGAGATACCATACCCAGAGTGCTTGGCACTGGGATGTCTCCAGTCAGCAGAAGAGCCCTCAAAGAGGCATCTTAGGCCATGTCACTTAGGAAAAGCCTACAGAGCAGTCCTAAATTACACTGAGGGTCAGCTAGACCTGCCAACCCACCTGCCCCAAAAATGAGAGGGACAGTAGGTGACTGCCAACAGTGAAATCTATCACCGTCCTTCAGAAAGTCCCCTATGTGGCTCAGCCCATGGTGAGGATCCTATTACCAGCACTCGGGTTTTATTTCCAGCTACCTGGTCCAGTCTGAATGAGCTGGGTCAGGGAATGATTGCTTGGTTAGATGGGTCCAAGAGGATAGTAAATTCTGGAAGGATGTGGGGGAGGTGATAAGTCTCTGGAAATGACACAGCTGCTGGTGGAAGATGGCTGGATGCCCCCAGCTTTTTTTATTACTGGTTTTTGTCAATTTCAAGCTCTTTTGGCACTTATGGCTTTGTGTCCTGCCATGCATGAAAGCACAACACCTTTGATAAAGCACCTATCCCATACAGTGCCAAGGGGGTTCAGAAACTAGCTATTCTTATGCTTACCTCTCTATCCCACATCATACTCCCAGGCAGTCCAAGAGCATGTCTGATGCATATTGCTTATTCTCCTATGTCTTCCAAAGGCAACATAAACATTTACTCAACAGCTTCCAACCAAAATCCACTCTCACTTACACAAGCAGAGCTTAGGATTCTTTCCTTCTCTCCCCACTGAGCAACCTGAATTGATTGTGGGAGATTGAAGAGGCAGGAATTATAAATTATGTAGCTTTTGTAATTTCCAAAAGCCCCAACCACAATCTAAGTATAAATTAGTTTAAGTTTGAGTCCTAATTCGTTTGGAAAAAAATCTTCACAAGGATACTTTTTCAGGTAATTTAGGAAAAATCAGAAAATTGGAAAGGTTTGGGCATAAACCAAGCTTTGACCTACTTACAAACGGGAGACAGTCTCTTTTGCAGCAGCGTTCAGAGTCCAGCAGTGGATCGTCATCACACGGAGTCCAGTGCCCGCCAAAGTCCAAAATGACTGTAGGCATTGCTTTCATGAAGCCACGATTGCAGGGGAAAGCTGGGGTGCTCTGTGGTGTTCCCATGAACAGCGGCAGTTTATTGCTGAGGCATGTCCCTGCAGCAGATCCATCTCAAAGTCCCTGCAAGGCCCATGCAAGCTCTGTCTCCAGGTCTGTGCAAGGGTCGACTCAGGGTCCGAGTACAGATCCCAGTCCAGGTCCCAGATCAGGTCTGTGTTCAGGTCTGTGTTCAGGTCTGACTCCAATCTGTCCAGTTGCCATATATATACTGGGGCGATTTGTTCCCTCCCTGTTCAAGCCCATGGGGGGTGGGAGAAGGTACTTTACGCCTATTTTACTCCACATTCCAAACCTCCTGTGGCAGAGCTGGGAAGGGAGGAAGACCGTTTCCTGCCCCATTCACACCTCCGGTGGGGCAGGGACTTGGGTGTGCCCTGCAGCAGTGGACTTGGATGTGCCCTGCCACAGTTCACACCCCATTCAAACCTCAGCTGGGGCAGGGACTTGGGTGTTCCCTGCCACACAACCTGCCTTAAGCTAAAAAGCAAGAGCTGCCTTCTGAACAAAAAACATCCTAAATTAATTCCTGACCAGCACCACAACCTCAGCTGTGCTGAGGAGTACCCCACACAAAAGCTTGTTCAGCCCAGTACCTCAGGCACACTCCTCCAGCGTGTGAGAGAGGGATTTAGTCTGGTGAAATAGCAGTGCCAGGCTGCTACTGGAAGGACTTCCCAGCTCATATTATGAGTTACTGCTAATAATGTCTGTCTGTCCTTTTGCTTAGGTATTTCCCATTCGGAATTGTGTTCCTAATTGCTGGTAAAATCCTGGAAATGGATGACCCCTCAGCCATTGGGAAGAAGCTGGGTTTCTACGCCATCACAGTGGTTTGTGGCCTGGTGGTGCATGGGCTCTTCATTCTGCCAATGATGTACTTCTTTATCACCAAGAAGAACCCCATTGTCTTCATCAGAGGGATTCTTCAAGCCTTGCTGATTGCTCTGGCTACATCTTCCAGGTATTATGTGGTTTCTAAGCAGACACAGCAAAATAGTTGCTAGCTCCTTGCCCCAGTTTTCTCCTTAGAGCAGCCCCCTGTAGCTGTCCTGGAGCAGACTCCTTTATGTCTGCACACCGGGCTGTGTCAGGTTCAATGGTGTATTTATAACAGGTATACCTATCAACATTTGGAAGTTCTACTTGTGAGATTTGGACAATAACATTTACCACATTGTTTTCTTTCAGTTTAAAAAATACTGGACTAAAACGTTTGGGTTTCTCCTTAGAGAGGAAATAAGGATGGTTTTCCATAAAAACAAACGTTGTACTTCTACAAAGTCAGTGTATACAAGGGAAACAAATTTTGTGCAGGCTTTATTTGTGTTATTAGTGGAAAACCTCCTAGTTCAGTCATATGGAAATCTTTTACCTGTTCATGCTCATTTTGTGGATGCCTCCTCTGTGGGGGGTGTTCAAGGCCAGGCTGTACGAAGCCTTGAGCAGTCAAGTTTAGTTGAGTGGTGTCACTGCCCAAGGTGGGGAGGCTGGAGTAGATGATCTCTGAGGTCCCTTCCAACTGGAGCCATTCTAGGATTCTATGATTCATCTTAGTCTTTGTTCCTCAGTACATTGAGGAAAGGCTCTGGTTTCGAGGGAAAGTTCTACTCCAGCAACAGCAATTTTTGTGTCCTTTTTAGGGAGGATGCAAAGTGAATTTTAAGCATAGATGAACAAAGGTACAGTGAAAATGGGAAGCAACTTGTGAATCGGTTATGAAACTTGTTGGCTATCCCAACATGGGTAAAGTGGTGCATGAGAAGGGTTAGGAGGGCTGGAATTGACTCACATGGAGTGGAGACAAGAACAACATTGAAAAGAACACTTGTGTGTAGCTAGCATCATGAAATCAGTGTTCCATGGCAGCTGTGGCTAGAGGCTGCTCACTGCATCAGGAGCAGCTACACTTATCACATGTTAAGCAGCAATGAAAGCCACAGTGCTAGCAGAAATGAAGGTAAATAGGGAGAGCTTTTAAACAAATCTCACATATCTGTTATTTCTACTACCAGCTGCAAAGCAAAAGGGATAAGAAAGGACTTGATGGCCTTCTTTTACCTCATCTTTCCTTTGGGCTTTTAGAAGTTATTATTATTATTTCACAGAGGGACTGCCAAGTACTAAATTCCTATTTTTAAATTATGAGACCTAAGTGACAAACACCTACCTTCATCAACCTAACTCAGACTTCAAATTAGTAATTAGTGTAAAATCAGTGATAAATTGGGAATATCCATTTATAAGGAAACATAATGAAAATTTAAAATGTTTTATTAAGCCCCAAATACTTATTCTACTAACAATAATGAGTGAGGAGTACTTAATCTAGTTACACTTGAATACTGATTCCTTCTTCCATCTTATCACTCTTGCTGCAATAACTTGAGCTTTGGTGACTAAAATATAACAGAATTAAATCACAGAATTAATCAGGTTGGAAAATACCTTTGAGATTATTAAGTCCAACCTGTCACCTAATACCTCCTAATTAACAAAACCAGGGCACCAAGTGCCTCATCCAGTCTCCTTTTAAACATCTCCAGGGATGGTGACTCCACCACCTCCCCAGGCAGCCCATTCCAATGCCAATCACTCCTTCTGTGAAGAACTTCTTCCTAACATCCAGCCTGAACCTGCCCTGGCACAGCTTAAGGCTGTGTCCTCTTGTTCTATCACTGGGAGAAGAGACCAACCCCACCTGGCTACAACCTCCCTTCATGTAGTTGTAGAGAGCAATAAAGTCTGTCCTGAGCCTCCTCTTCTCCAGGCTGAACACCCCCAGCTGCCTCAGCCTCTCCTCACAGGGCTGTGCTCCAGCTCCCTCACCAGTCTTGGTGCCCTTCTCTGGACACATTCCAGCACCTCAACATTTTTCTTAAATGAAGGGGCCCAGAACTGGACACAGTACTCAAGGTGTGGTCTAACCAGTGCTGAGAGCAGGGACTGATGATTTCAGTACTGCTGGAAGGTAGTGGCCTGCAACTATGTTTCATTGTACAAGGTGGTTTCATACATTGAAGTTTGTTCCAAAATGATCTATAAAGAGCAACATCCAGTGAAACACAAAATTATGTGCTGGGTGGTGTTTCAAACTCAAATTAGGCTTAGATAATTAAAGCAATCTTTTTTATTAGAACATTAAAAGTTTGTAGCTGAAGAAGTTGGCATAGCTCCAGATTCAGTAAGATGCTCAAGCTCCTCCAAAAAATCTATTTCTGACAGCTCAGGGGTTTAATCTGTGCCATTCCATTAATTCTATTTTTCTGGAAAAGAGATTTGATTTATAAAACCTAATCTAAACCTTTATCTTTATAAGAAAAAAAAGGAAATATTTAGATCCTCATTTTACCCTTTAGCATCTATAAAAGTTTGACCTCATCTTTTTTCCTTAATAAGCAACAAAAGTCTCCAACTTTTTCACAACCAGAGATCCCTTTGTTAAGGGAGCTTTAATCGAGACCTACAAGATCATCACATTAAAAAAAACAAACAAACAAACAAACAAAAAAAAAAAACACCCAACCTCCTAGTTTTTGTTATTTTTCCCCAGCACCTCACTTTGATTTTATAACCAACTTTCTAGGCCTGGCCTGGTCTGGAGACATTCAGGGCTTGTGTTTTGGAATTAGTCATCTACCATTCCTATCAAGGCAGTTCATTGTTTCTTCAGATGATATCTTCTCCTTACTCTCTCTCAAGCTCTATCAAGCCACTTTACAATCATGAGGTCCCCTCATTGCTCTTCATATTATATTCAGGTCAAGTTGCTTAGGGTGTATTTTGGGCTTAGAAATGTTCCAATTCCAGTGTCATCAATCATAGCAACAAAGCAAAAAGACAGGCATGATATGTAGTCTCCAAAGATCTATAAAGGGATGCAGAGGTTTGATTCCCTGTCCTACATAAGTATCTAAGTTATGTTACTCCTTGGAGAAGTCCAACATTGGTTGGTTGGAGAGTTCTTAGATTTTTTTTTTTTCCTCTCAGTTACTTGTAGCATCACAGAGAAGCTCTAGCAAATGCGAGCTAGCTCATTGTGTGAGTGTATCGCAGGGATCAGCACTGCAAAGCTTAACTTTTAGGCAACTTTCAACCAGGTAGGATGGCTTTGACTCATCTTGGAACTCAACTCCTTACTGAGACATTTGGGCTGCTAGGAAAGAGTCCCAAATGCCAGTATGGTAAGAAGAGATAGGGCAGGCATCAGGCACAGCTGTAAAGAAAGTATCTGCAGAACTGTGTCTCAGTCTTCTGAGTCTCTTCAAAGTGAACCAATCTAACTTTCTCCAGGCCCATTTTGTTACCCCAAGCTGATGTAAGAGTGCCCACTGGCAGTGGGGAACATCCTGGGAACTCAGCTTTCCATCAAACCTGTGCTGCCTTTGACTTTCCTGGGCTCTGACTCCCAGGAGAGAGCTCTCCCCTCCTGGTATTGAGCATTCTTAGCTAGCACTTCTCTCCCCTTCCACTCTGCAAGGAATTATTACATATTTGCAGGGCCAGAGAGGGTGCCATTTGGGAACAGAGCTGTGGCACCAGCTGGCAGCTCAGCCTGTCAAGAATCACCAGCAGGACCTGTTACTCAGTTTAGTGTCTTTATTGTCAGAAGCTGATGTGCCACCACAGTTGAGTCCTGAGGAAAGGCTCTGAACTGAAGGGTTTGGGGTTTGAACACGTTAGATGTTTTCTCCATCTTAAGAGTGTGTACCTTTTGCAGATCCAACACAGGCCCCAACACAATTTTAATGTTTTTTCTGCTCAAAAAGCAGTGCCTTGTCTAGAGATAGCTGAACTTTTCACCTTTGGTACACTGAAGGGAATGGATACTGCACATAACTGAGCTGTTGCCAAAAGAACATGCACAAATAATCAGGGCTGGACAGAAGAGCTGCTTCTCCTGACAGTCAACACATCTGCATTTGGTTAAACAGCACTTGCCACAGGGGCATTATATAACACTCATCATGTGGGTACTGGATTTTCAGATCATCTTAGAGGAGAACAAAGATATGGGTTTAAGCATATTGATGTGTTTCTTGTGGATGCTTCTGTGTTGGTTCATGCTACATCTAAAGATAGAAAGATCAATATCCTGATACTCATCCCAGCTAGTCTGCACCTGTAGAAGGCTTTGGTTTTAAGCTAAAAGTCAAACTGCAGGAATCAAAAATTATACCATTTACAAGCCTGAAAATGTAACACTAGGGAATCTAGAAGCCACTAAACAGCCATCTCATGGCAGTTTCATTGAACCTGAACATTATTTCAACCCATTTCCCTTTAGTGAAAAGTTCAGACTCCATTTCACTCTCCCTGTATTTCTCCAGAAATCTCAGTCCCAGCAATATTTCAGTTTGCAGAGACATTAACTGGAGAGGCAGAGGAGAAGATCTCGTTTCATTGGTGCACCATTTAGGGCACATTGAGCTTGTTCCCTATGACTAACACCAATCCCTTCACCAGTCACCTGGCCAGCCAGCCCCTCCAGCCAAACCCTGGGTCCAGTAGGGGCTGGCATTGGCAACAGGCATCCATGGCATGGTACACAGCTCAGTAAGGTGTGTGCAACATGGTCGCCACTGCCCACCTTGCCCTGCTCTCTGGTGTCCAGGCTGCAGAGCTTCAGGTTTCAGATTTTCTGCTTTCTACCCAACACATCTTCCTGATCTTGTCACCTCTTGCTGTAATGCAAATGCATGGTTTGCCCTGCAGGCAAAATTCCTCTGGAACGTAGCTTTCCTCATTCCAGTGGCAAGAGCGAATATTATTTTTCTAGGTCATCTTCCCATATCATTACTGAATTAAAGCAACATCTTCTCAGTGGCACATTCCATCAAAAGAAGCAGTTTTCTTCTTCTCTGAAGACAAACAATACACTATGAGTTTTTCAAGGGTTTTGCTGCTTATGAAACACTAAGATCTTGGCTCTGCAACGGTGTAAATTAAAGGCAGATTTAGCCAAAGGGAGATGAGATCAGTTTGTTGATTTTTTTGGAGCAAATATCAAAATACATTTGAACGGTAAGATAAACAGAGCAGGCTGAACAGCTGTTCTGCATGGTGACTCGCTGGCTTTGTGGCTCACACCAGTAAGAGCTTGGCCTGATCCAGCATTAGCTGATGCTTAGTCTCTGCAGCTGCAGCATTTTAAGCCAAAATTGAGATAAGACTTTTAAAATGTCTTTTTAATTGTTAGAGTGAGCATTGGGAGAAGATACCTCTCCTCTTAGCTGAGAGCTTGAGGGCAGTTTTTAAAAGAACAGATTAATATCAGTGCTTCAGAGTATTTTTTCCTCCTAATAAATGTTACATGAGGGAGGCTTTCATGTTACTGCTCCAACATGAGATGAAAACAAACTTCACCCAATTGAACTGGAAAGAAAATGACAGTATTTATCTGAGAGTGCTTGTTCTTCAGGCATTAAAATTATGTATTAATATAACTAAAAAATGACAGCAAATGAACCTTTTTGTTTTGTTGCCACCTGTAAGTCATCAGTAGTCAGAGTCTTAAAAAGGACGCTGGTCTCTGAGGTGTGCCAGATGACAGTTTATGGGTAAAAATGACCCAGGCTGAGCAGACAGCATGCCTAGCATGCTCCACACAGCTATTATCACCTACATTCAGGTAAATTTAATTCAGATTGAAGAAGGTGCTGAAGGGGTAATTAGGGATGTAAAACATCAATCTTGTAAGAGAAGACTTTAAAAAGCCAGATCTGGGCTGAGAAGGGACAAAACTCAATGTGTGTTGTATCAGCTGGATAAGGGCATAGAACACATAAAAGCAAATGTAGTGTAAAGTGAAAAGAATACTTCCAGGTAATAAATACAATTTCTCACCTGAACAGTGAGTTCTGGAAAGGCTGTCAATAGGACTGGTTAGGACAGAGTCTGCTAGCTCTAAGAAAGATGTGGAGTGAGAAACGAGGGAAACTTGTAGCAGTTGTCTGTGTGAGGAAGGAACAAGAATCTGTGGCTTGCAAATGTGCTTCCTTTCAGTATTTTGCACAGTGTTTTCCATCATCTTGCACTTGCATTCTGCCCATTTTATTTTTTATTATAACATTTAATAAATGATGAAACCAATGCCTAAATCCATGCCCTAGAAATTGTATTTCTAACAGCACAACATTAAAGTGAAAGACGTGCCTGACACCATGAAACAATGCAGAGGTTTAGAAGTGGAATACTTGCAAATAGAATCACACATTCCACTTGCAACAGTGGAACAGACAGAGTTTGTAGATTGTGCCATTGGTGTTAAGGGACTGTTTGGGATGGTTTTTGTCACATTTCAACTGAGTTGGAAGATCAGCCTGTTTCACAGATTCAGGCCAAAAAGACATTGAGGTTTAAAATTTTGTGGTGGAAAGGACTTGCAAAATTACCTTTTTCTCCTCTTTTTTTCCCCCAAAGAAATCAAACGGGATTTCATCACAAATGGCTTTCTGTTCCAGTGCTCAGCAAATAGTAAAATAGTTTTTTTCCTATGTTTAATTTCTTGTATCTCAGCATCACTGAAGAGATCCATATCTGTATTCTTTATACTCTCCCATCTGACCTTTATATACAATAACAAGATTTACCTGGGCTGGGCAGTCTCACCTCTCTCACCTTCTCCTCCTTATGAGGAGAGCCTGAAGGAGCTGGGGCTCTTTAGTTTGGAGAGGAGGAGTCTGCATCTGGAGTACGGTGTCCAGTTCTGGGTCCTCTGGTTCAAGAAGGACATAAAACTGCTTGAGAGAGTCCAGCACCGAGCCACAAAGATGATGAAGGCAATGGAAGAGCTCTCTTAAAAGGAGAGACTGAGGGAGCTGGGGCTGTGCTGCTTAGACAGGAGGAGACTGAGAGGTGACCTCATCCATGTTTATAGATATGTAAAGGTGAGTGCCAGGAGGATGGAGCCAGGCTCTGCTCGGTGATGCCCAATGACAGGACAAGGGGCAGTGGGTGGAAGCTGAGGCATAGGAAGTTCCGTGGAAAGATGAGGAGTATTTTTTTAACTGTGAGTGTGACATTGGAACAGGCTGCCCAGGGGGGTTGTGGAGTCTCCCTGTCTAGAGATATTCAAGAATCGCCTGGATGTGTTCCTGTGTGATCTGTTCTAGGTGATCCTGCTCTGGCAGGGGGGTTGGACTGGATGAGCTTTCGAGGTTCCTCCCTTCCAACCCTTAACGTTCTGTGATTCAATGAAGTTTTTCAAAACAGTAAGAACAAGCCCTTCACAGATGTAGTAGCTGCAGGGAGGGATGGCAATGAACAGTAAGTTTAGTGATTGCTTCTGGGCCATGGCCATACTTAGGAAGATCTAGAAGCCTTCCTGTGGCAGTCTGCTCTCAACTGCAGCTACTCCAGAGGTTTCAGGCCTACATTATCTGTAAGCCTCAGCCCCACCCTTTTATTTTATGAACATTTAAAGGTAAACAATGCATAAAGGATTTCAGTCATTCACAAATGAATGTGTGAAAAATGATACGCATGCCCAAGAGAGAAATGCCATCTGATGGGTACTTTTGGGGCTTATGCTTTGCTGTGTGAGCTGTTTGAAATAAATACTGATTCAATATTAGGGCTGTTGGAAAGCAAATGTTTAGTATACTCCAGGGAGCAGAGGTAATCAGATTTCAATTCTTCTTTGCCCTTTCAGTTTATTTGCATATATAGAGAATTTCTTTTGTCCAGGATATTGGGGCAGTGACTGCCAGTCTGTAGTAAATTGTTTGTGAGCCAGACTCTGAAAGGTTACAGAAAACAGAGATATCATAATGAAAATCTGGACTTGCCTTTTCCTTCCATGTATCTACTGCAGGAAGCTTCTTTTCCTTTCCAAACACTCCTGCTTTCGTCAAACAACAGCTTGCACAAACACAAAATGACAATTCCCACTCATAGAAACACTTTGCTAATGCGTTCCTGCAAATTGGAGATTTTAACTGCAAGGTTTTTGGAATCTCTCTGTGCTTTTGTACGTCCTTTGTAATAACTGAGAACTCGTATGTATGTCAAATGTCTTATCTTCAACAAAGAACAGATAGTGGTCATTATAAAATGTCAGAGCCAGATTGCTGATGCGAGGCTCAAAACACACTGCAAGTGTGGAAACTGAACTGCCCAAACTACAGAACAGATGCTGAATTTGATGACTAAAGGCATGCAGATCACAAGACAACAGAATAATACTAAAGGCTTTAGTAGCATGATGCTGATATTTCCCCCAGAACTGCTTATGTCTTTAAAGAAGTAAGCTTGGAACCCCACTGCATTCTGCATTGTTCCACACACATACATATTTACATCTCCTTCACATCTGTACACGTGATGATCTGAACTGCAATCACTTGACTGCTGTCTGATCATAGAATCACAGAATTAAACAGGTTGGAAAAGACCTTCAAGATCATAGAGTCCAACCTATCACCTAACACCTTCTAATTAACTAAACCATGGCACCAAGTGCCACATCCAGTCTCCTCTTAAACACCTCCTGGGATGGTGACTCCTCTACCACCACCACAGGCAGCCCATTCCAATGCCAGTCACTCTCTGTGATCACATAAGTGGCATGGGCAGATCTGTTCCAGAGAGGCAATTAGATTGTAAATGGCTGAATACAGGAGCATGGTCTGCAAGTTTTCTGTCCAGGTGTTCTGTGGCAAGGAGCGGTTTCTTGGTCAGAGCTGTCTCCCACTGGAGTTCAACCCATGCAGCATTCAAAGTTCTTGTAAGCTCTCACTGCCATCATTGCCTGAATTGGTCATCTAATTACTGTCAGTATTCACAAAGTCTCTAAGGATATGGCATTCCAATACAGTGAATTAAGAGTCTTTCTTACTTTATAACCTTTCTCTAGTTTATGGTTAGTCTTGCTAATTAAAAATTGAATTCTATCTCAGAAGGCCTGGAAGGAAACCTTTTTGCAGACCAGAAGCACAAAACAGTTTGCAGAGATTGTACAAATACACTATGCAGGGTGTTTCTCCTGTCTCATGTGTGAGTGTGTCCCTGTGGGATTTCTGTCCCTTTCTCTCAGAAGGAGGGAAGAGACGATGACATTTTTAAGTTGTGATGAAGCAAAATTTGCAGTAAATGTAACTGCCTTTATCCTCCACCAAACAAAGGAGTAAGTTGCAAATCGATTGACAGAATGTGCAGACCATGGAGTGAGCAGCAGTGCTCAGCTGGTTGGTGTAAAACTTACTCTCCCTGGAAAGGGTTTACTACACTTTGTTCAATTCCCCAGAAATAAAAGCAACTCACTGTGTACTGCTCTGCCACTTTGCAGCTCAGCCACACTGCCTATCACTTTCAAGTGCTTGCTGGAGAACAACCACGTAGACAGGAGGATTGCAAGGTTTGTGCTGCCCGTGGGAGCCACCATCAACATGGATGGGACAGCGCTCTATGAGGCCGTGGCTGCCATCTTCATTGCCCAGGTGAACAACTATGAGCTGGACTTCGGGCAGATCATCACTATAAGGTGAGAGTCTCAGACTCCACATGCTGCCATTTGCTGCTCTTGCTGGGCCTGATACTGCCAATTGCAGCATGTGGCAGTGCTCAGAACAAAGCCCACCTTTGCCATTCCCCAAGGATGCAGTCCTTGTAGGATAGTTAGTTCTAATTAATGCAGAGAGCAGGGACTGTTCAAGGAGAAATCTTACTGGTTCTGTTCAACAGAATCACAGAATGTCAGGGACTGGAAGGGACCTCAAAAGATTATCTAGTCCAACCCCCCTGCCAGAGCAGGGTCACCTAGAACAGATCACACAGGAATGCATCCAGGTGGGTTTTGAATATCTCCAGACAGGGAGACTCCACAACCCCCCTGGGCAGCCTGTTCCAGTGTTCTGTCACCCTCACAGGGAAAAAATCCTTCATGTTTAAATGAAACTTCCTATGCCTCAGCTTCCACCCACTGCCCCTTGTCCTGTCATTGGGCATCACCGAGCAGAGCCTGGCTCCATCCTCCTGGCACTCACCTTTACATATCTATAAACATGGATGAGGTCACCTCTCAGTCTCCTCCTGTCTAAGCAGCACAGCCCCAGCTCCCTCAGTCTCTCCTTTTAAGAGAGCTCTTCCATTGCCTTCATCATCTTTGTGGCTCGGTGCTGGACTCTCTCAAGCAGTTTTATGTCCTTCTTGAACCAGAGGACCCAGAACTGGGTGCCATACTCCAGATGCAGCCTCACCAGGGCAGAGTAGAGAGGAGGAGCACCTCTCGAACTACCAACCACAGCCCTTCTAACACACCCTAGAATGACATTGGCCATCCTGGCCAATGAAACATGAGCACCAAGAATTAGGCAGTAGTGAATGGTGATTTGGGAAATTAAAGAGGAGGTTGATAGTAAGTGAGAAGAAGATAAGTTCTAGATTTCTCTTAGCAGAACCCTATTTTATCTCTTCATTTTCACTCCCCATGTTAACTGCTTGTACATGTGGACCAGCAAGGATCAAAGATAGCTGAAGGAAAATATGAATAAAGATTGGAAAAATCAAAGAAAGGAAAAGAAATAAAAAGACTTGCAAAAGAAGGAGGAAATCACAGCAAACTCGGTACCTTGAATATCTAAAGCTGAATTCTAACTGTATTTTATGGGCCAAAGCTGCCCCAGACCTTGATAGTTTAGGACTTGTGATTATGCAAATCTAAATGTAGCAGAAAAAGAGAGTAAAGATTCTATGTCCATCAATTGAGCAGATCAAGGTCAATTGAGCTACATTAAAGTAAAAATTGATGAGCTTCTCTGTACAATCTTAGCTGAGCCTTCCCTGGTTTGCTCCCAATTAAGTCATGAGACTTTACGGACTTAGGAGACAGAGGCAGCGTGTAGCACTGACTGCAAACCTTTTAGTGGTTAGATTTATCTGCTGAGCTTCTGCCCCTTCCTTTCTCTCTGTGTTCCATTGCAATGCTATACAAGCTGACTTTTCCAAAATGCAGTGTTAAGTCTTTCTCATTCCACATCACAACCCACAGGCAAATCTGGTTTTCACTCCATGAGAAAGGGTACTAGCTGTAAATACTTATGCTGCCCTGCTGGTACATTGCTCAGCTGTAAGCAGGGTACTGGATATCTCAGTTGCTGTATGGATGAATCCTGTTACACTCATTTTCCATCCTAAGAGGTTAGTGAGACCTAGCTGCCCACCAAAAAGCTCTGGCACTACAGCTGATGGGTGCAGTGGATTAACATTGTGTGTGCTTTATGTCACCCTTTCACATTTGTCAGCATTTGGGTTTTGTCTTTCTGCTGGATGGCCAAGCTCCTGCAAGTGGCCACATGGGTGGAAATTAATATATCCAGTCACTTTTGCTCCTGGATAAAGGAATTAAATCCCTCCCTTAAAAACAGCATTATGAGAAAAAATGCTAAGCCTGCCAGGTCCACTCTTGCCTTGTCTCTGTTCATTTCTGCTTGCCTGGCTGAAAAAAATTATATGAAGGTCAAGTAAATATACTTTCCAGAAACTGAGTAGGTGCAGCCACATTCATACATGCTCCATATTTAGATCTAAGCATGCAAAGGTTGTGCTATTCAAGGCCTTCGCCCCTGGCACAGCCTCTTGGTGATGGGTTGGCATTAATGGCCCTAGCCACAGCCTGATGTGGATTTCCTTGGCACAGGAACTGCTGCTGATACCTCAAAGATGTCTGCTGGGAGTTCTGCTGCCAAGGGTGTGATGAGGAGTACTGGCAGATTCATGGCACATATTTGCTGACTGGTGCCATGACCCACAAGAAGCTGACATAGCTCAGAGATGCCCACAGCCTGGCTGCCCTCCTTCTTCTGCACTTGTGATATTAAGAGGTAACAGAAATGCTCCACCAGTGCCAAGGTGGCAAAGGTACAGGATGAGAATTTAGCACTGGGCAGACAGTTTGGCCTGTTATTGCTCTCTGACCTGGTCTCTGTCCGCAAAATACTAGCACTTGTGTGCAGTGGCTTGTGGAAGAAGGATTAGGGTTTAGGAAAGCTCCTGCAGAAACATGGTGTGGCTTCTTGCAGGCCAAGGTAACACTCATTCCTTTCTTTCTTTGTTAAAGTATCACAGCAACAGCTGCAAGCATAGGTGCTGCAGGGATCCCCCAAGCTGGCCTGGTGACAATGGTCATTGTTCTGACCTCGGTTGGGCTCCCAACAGATGACATCACACTGATTATTGCCGTTGACTGGGCACTGTAAGTAACATTAAGCTAAAAAGGCAAATGATCTCCAGGACTGTAGTAATATAGGTATGCATAAAAGGCATGGGAAGTAATTACTTGGTTTGAAATGGTGCTAATAGGGCCTCAGATAAAATACTCCAAGTGGGCGTTATATTGCAGAAAGACAGAGACAAATGAGAGTTGAGATAGGACATGGACAATAGGACCTACATGGAAAGACTGAAGCATTGGAGTCTGTTTAGCCTAAAACCAGAGCAGGTTGAAAAAGATCACCACAGCAGTTTCTGATGAAGCAGCAGAGCAAAGTAACTACCTTAAGTCAGATCATGGGCAAATTTAAGAAGGATTTTTATCCAGAAGGATAGACAGGCAAGGGAAGCAGCTCCACACTTTGCAAGCACAGCCATTCTGGAGGGAGGTTATTTTGCTGCATATCTAATCACCAAGGATTTAACAGCAGAAGCAGAGGCTAAAACTTAACACAGAATAAAAGAGAATCAGGTCACCCATGAGAAGAGTCAATTTGAAAGTTCATAAGGAGTGGCTGATCCGAACTCTTAACTTGTATATAAACATCTATAAGTCAATCAATGTTGAATAGTTTAGGAAGATGAATTCTAAGATCCTCATCCTTAGCTCATTAGCATATGCATCCACAAGGAAATGGTCCACACTCTTTTCTGTTAAACCTCTACAATATATCCCTATTAATATGGTTTAATTACAGCAAGGTTCTGGATAACAATGCATTAGAAGTCCATTCTGTTACAGATCCTATTTTATTCTGTTTTAAGCCACCAGCCTCTTTTGTACTAAGAATTGTGAGATGAAATTTACTTCCCTGTTCAGTGTAGTATTATTATTGTGGTGGTTGTTGTCATTATTATTACTCAAGAGTGTTGTGTTGCATGCATTTTTAAAGGCATTTTATTTTAGGATTATCAGGAATGTTCTTCTGTGAAGGCTAAATAACATCTGCTGTGGACGCCTCAACTTGGAAACAGCAGTTCAGATTCTGCTGAAGCAGCCATTCTAATGCTAGTCACTGAAGCTCAACAGTTAATGAAGCACAACCAAAGCAAAGTATTTCAAGCTGTATTACAAAAGCCTTTCCCTCTCTATCACTTGGTTTTCACCCAGCTCTTGCACTGTTCACATTTTCCTGGTTTTCCAACAAACCTTCAGCATATATGGGAATAAGGCTTTTTTCTCTTTGACAGAACTTCTCAAAACAACAGACAGAGAAATTTTCCAGGCTGTAGCTTCAGGTGGTACTAAAAAGTGAGCAAGGAACAGATCCAGTTTTCTGTAGATGACCTTTCATACAAAAAGTGTATTTCTCTGTTTTGGCACTTGATGGTTTCAAGAGTCTGCACATGCAAAGCATCAACACAATTGACATGATTAATATTTTCAGTACACGATGACTATTTTCAGTATTAGTTTTGGAAGTGTTAGAGTGTGAAGAAGGCTTAAAGAAGGCTGATCTTATGAGATTTAAATCCCCATTACAATGCACTGCAGGTACTGCGACTCGTTTAAGTACCATAAGAGGCCTGTGACCTTTGTACCTTCAGGTGGTGCCTGGGGACACAGAGAGGAAATCAAAACATTTCTCAGCTGGTTTATTAAACATAAGAGAAAATGTTGGCATCTTTAATAGTATAATCTAAAGCTAAAATAGCACTGCAACACCTGACTCACATGCTTGCACTGAAATAAATGCCACCTGCAGCAGCTTGGTCTCTTAGTGGAGAAATGGAAGTGGTGTGTGGTGCAGTTCTACATGCATGTGGTGCAGAACAAGCAAGGAAACAAAGTCTGTGTATAACAGGAATGACTATTTTTGTTTGCTGTAACAGTGTTTTTTCCTGCTTAATGCATTCTTGTGGGAATTTTCCTGAAAGCAAAATCCAAAATCAGAACAGTAGGAATTGGAAAAGTGTACTCAGCAGATGAGGGCAGGGTCTTTGAGTCAACAACCATGGTATAGGCTGTGGAATACTATTGCTGAGGGTACTTGCAACTGTAAATAACCTTCCATGCAGGAATTTGCATGGTAATTAAGCAAGCAGCTGCTCCAATTCTGAATGCATAGAGCACATGCCTAAAACATGTGAAAGAAAAAAGAATCAGCACAGGGCTTCAGACTTTCTATGTTAAAATACAAGATCAGAAATCTAGGCACTGTTGATGTTGGACTGTCACTGACATTAATAAGCCAAACATCTGGAAATTTCTGACCCTCCATTTTATAACCTAGATTTATAAATTAAGCTAGTAAGATGACAGAGTTTTCAGAGGTGTGTGTTTCTCTTGGAACAGATGTGACAGAATCAACTTGAATGCCACAATGGCCACTGGAAATCTCATCTCTTTTTTACTAACAGAGTCCAAGCTCTTTCAAGCACACTTGTCTGTGACAGCCACTTACTGTTGTGCATTTGCAGTCTGTATTTGAATAGTGAGTACAAGGTGGAGGAAATAATCCCTTAAATGAATACTTGGGAAATAGTGAAGCTGTATATAGACAAACTTCTGACAAGCACAGACATTTAAATTGGAAAAGCTGAGATTATTTAAGGGCCACTGGTAGCCATAGCAATGAGGGTGATTTAAATATGGTCAGGGCCTGCTTGCTTTGTGGATGGGGTTATTTAGCAGTCTTCTGAATAATTTGGGTTGTATTCTGCATGATCTATTACTACAATAATCTGAGTTTGCTGAGACTGCGGCCTTGATAACCAACAGAAGGTTCTGGTTGCACTGGCTGCCCCCTACTTTTATTGCATTAAAATATTTGCAGCACCTGCCTCCAAATCAGGCCTTAACACTGGACCTTAACATAAAAGCTCAGACATAAATGTAGTCTTGAGCTGCTGCATGAAAGCTTTTAGTACTGAATCAGCTTGCATGTATAGGGAGGCATAGCTGCCCTGGTTAGCTCAGTTAAAAATGTGGCTGCTCAGTGCCCTGAGCTCAGAAGAGCAGCTCAGGAACTAGCAGCAGCCCTGTGCCAAACTCCTCACTACCATTTCTGAGCTCATTAGCTCAAAGCCAGTGACCCTCAGCTGTGACTGCTACAGTGATGGGGCAGAGAAATGTACCCAAATAACAGCAAGTTGCATTTCCTTTTCTGTTTTCCAGAGACAGGTTCAGAACAATGATCAATGTCCTGGGGGATGCGCTGGCTGCGGGGATCATGGCCCACATCTGCCGGAAGGAGTTCATCAAGGACGGGGACGAGGTAACTATGGCAAGAACAGGAGAGCTGTCAGTGCTGCCCTACGGCACAGAGATAGCTGGCTCTTGGCTGCCCACAGCTGCTTCATCCAGTTTAGAAAAGGGGTTCGGAGACAGGGCAGAACTGGGCAATGTGCTGCTCAAGCAGGTGGGGTGGAAGGGGCCTTTTCCATGAGGTCATGCAGAAAGCCATTCAAGTTCCAAGCTTACCAGTCAGCAGGGAGCAGAAGAAGAAGCTGCACTACCCTGCAAATTCAGGAGAAGCTAGAGTTGGAGTCTCACAGGCAGTACCCACTGGCCACTAAGTTGTCCATCTTCTGAAAAATGTCACCAGCAACAGAGCAAGGATAAATGTGTGTGTAGGTGGTATCTATAAAATAACAACAAAAGCAGCTACCCTGGGTGTTTCAAGCCTCTGTGTTAGCATAATCTGAAGCCACCACTGCAAGAATTTCCATTCTGGACTAGCACAAGAACACTGCTCCTCCATTCTAAACTGCTTTCTCAAGCACCTTCATGCCTTCTACATTAGGTATGAGTCCCTTCTTACATCTTTGTTTTTCCTTCCCTAAATCTCATTCCATACACTACACATACAGAGATATTCTGCCCCTGCTTCTTTTTTAATTTTTTTTCCTTTCTCTTTGGAATGCATCATTTAGTCTTTCCTTATACCAGGAGCTACTCATGCTCTCCCCTCAAATCCTTGACAAAGGAGATTCCTAATTCCATAAGCCAAACACACCTGGAGGTGCTAATCTCCAACCACTTCAGCTCATGGCAGACTCTCACCAACTTTCTGCCACAAAGACAGACTGAATTATGCAGGAAATATTTCTTCACCAGGACTGATTTTCACAGGGCATGTTTCATTTCTCTGCATCATTTTTAGCATTGAGCAAAGGAGAACAGTATTAATAGCTAAGTGTTATTCCTATTATTATTCCTCCTGTTTTACAAAGAGTCTTTCTGGTAACTTCCATTCTCAGGCCTTCCTACAATATGCATTTACAATTCTTGCTCTTTCACATTTTATATAGAAAAGCCTTATCCTCTGAGTTACTTAGCACCTGCAGTAGCTGATGATAAGATTATATTTGAATGTGTGTGCTACACATGTAGGTAGCTATAGAACCCCCTAAACACAACTCCAAAAGGTAAGGTATGTCATCTGTTGTGAAGCTAGAAGTGTAGTCTGAGTTCCTGCGTAACACAGGCCTCCCACATTTCATTGCTTTATTTAGCACTCACTCAGAACTCAGGAAGAGATGTTCCAAGAATATAGAAACCCTCCTATGGGATTATTTATTCACCTGTGATGAGATTTTCTTTGCATTATGCTCTATAATTGTGTTAAAATACCCCCTTATTCTATCATACATTATGGCTGCATAATTTGTGGAGTTAGTAGTGGATACCCAAAGGCCAAACTACTTCAGCTGCAAGCCCACCTTTTTTCTCTGACAGTCTTTATGTCTTATTTTCCCCACCAGAACATCTGGCAATATTTAACTTAGGAATCAGCCAATAGAATCCTCTTTATTTCTTTTAAAACAGTGCAGACTGAAAAGGCAGGTGTTAGCTTATTGGGTTAAAAGAAAGGCAGGAGGCAACAGCAAATGACCTACTGGTTTGTGTAACTGCACTCAGGAGCAAGCAGTAGCCCCAGCTCAGCATACTGGCCATTGAGACTCTACCTTTCAGACTTAGATCTCAAACTCTAGTCTTTATTTACCCTGCTAACATCACTTTACTGATGCAAGCAGTTAGTACTGAATGAGTTGACATAGTCAGAGGACAACTTCAATTTGGCCAGATGGGGCAAAGATGCTTCAATGTGTATGAGAAACAGGTCCCGGAAGTCTGTGGAGGCCCTGAATATTCCTGGAGAATGTAAAACAGCCCCGGGCTTTCAAAGTCAAAGTTCCTCTCCTGTCATATACAGTAAACAGTGGCAGCATTCCAGATCTTAATGCTTTTCACATAGGTGCCATTGATCTGTGAAACTAAGCCTATTAACATCCATCAGATTGTGGCTTACCAGAGAAATGGCTGCGTGAAGACCATGAACGAAGCTTGTGGACCAGAAACAGCGAAAGGGTTTCAGCACCACATACCTGTACAAGTGGAGCAAGAAGGCCCAGTGGAGAACCACACTAAGAAATCCAACAGTAAAGACCACTGCACTATTGAAATAAATGAACTAGAAACAAATGTGTGACTACTGCACTCAGTGGTGTCTCGCACCCAGTGACCTGATACCCAATCTCTACCTCACAGCTGGAAGAGAGACTCTATGCCTTGAACAGGACAATGTGGGATTATTGCCACCCTGCTTACACTGGAGCTAGCAGACCAGCTGTGAATGTCAGGAAAGGCACACAGCTTGATGGAGACCTGGGCTTCTTAGGTGGAAGATTTGACCACTGGAAACTAACTAATGGCTCATTCTGCACTCATTTGACTCCAGTAGAGTGTTTGACATTCCTTTGGCTTTCTTTTTTATAAGCTTGTTTTTTATGTGACTCTCTTGGATTTTCTAACCAAAGCCTTTTTTTTTTTTTTTTTTTTTTTTTGGTGTGTGTGAATATCAATAATTCTGAACACTGTATTTAGGTAGAAGTTTTGTTATGTGAAAATGGCTCACCAAAACTGCTAAAGATACTAATTTTGTATCATATTTGTTAACTATAGTGTTTGTGTTTAGCTCTAGAACAGTAGAACAGCAGTAAGAAAATCACACTGACTTCCTGGTCTCAGGGGGCTATGTATGTTACTACCTAACACTTTGAGCAGAGATAAATCAAAGTAGACATTCTTGCAGGAAAGTTCACGAAGGTAACTCTGATGGGCAGTCTTCAGAGACAGGCAGTCAGATGTGACCCATAGCACAGACTTCCTAGGTCACTGCAGAGCAGTTTGCCTTCCAAGTGCCAGACTTATAACCTTTTTTTAACCTAGCTCTCCAGCAGAGCCAGCACCATGCACAGGTAGTGGCAGAAGGGATATGAGCCCAATCCATAGGTACTGGTGCTAATGTGTCCTCTTCCTGTCGTCTGTCTACTATAAGTGTGTGTAAACCCAAAGCTCAAGATTGTGACTCAGAGGCTTCATGCTAAGGGCAAACAGAACATCAACTGGAACCCGATGATGCTGAGCAATGCTGGGGATTTGTGAGGAGTCTGCTGTGACAACTGGCCAGCTCTCTCTCAGAATTTAGTGGTTCACCTACACTGACAGGCGCTCCTTTTCTACTGAATCTTTCATTACAATAAAATCTGCTGAGTATGTTTCCAATGTTTGTGATAGAGAACATTTTTAATAAACCTGCCATTTAACCCAGGCTGGCTGTGCACTTCTGCTACTGGTGTCTTCTTGTTTCTCTGCCAAAATGCAGAGTGGAAGTAGAAAAACCTTCCAGAAGCTGGGATTTGACCCAGAGGTCACACACTTGACACACTACATTTATCAGATACTTGAGGCATATCAGTTTCAGATCCCATGTGCCTGGTATTGTAATATGCTCCTCTCATCTGCAGAGGCAAAATAACCCACTCAGACAGCACAGGTTTTGTACTCACCAGAAGCAAAAGGCCTTCGTGCACATGATCAATGGGTTTCCTGGGATGTGCACCTCTGCTTTGAGGGCTCCTGCTCAGACTATTTCTTTTGTCATGAGTTACTTATTTCCCTCAGAGGGCTTTACTATGGGTAGTTGAACTATGGAGTGATAAAGCCAGAAGGAACACACATACATCTTACTGCCTGTATTTGTTTGAAAATACCTACAGTTGGTAACTGTTTTCCTGATTTGATCCTAGAGTGAAAACAACAACACAGAACACAAATAACAGGGAAGAACCATTTGCTCCTGAGCAAGTCCTAGAACAGGCCTGCTCTGCAGACTGCCATTAAAATGAGTGGTTTTAGAAGAGCGGAGGTTGCTCTGTGACTCTCTGAATGGGCAGAAGTAACAGCTGACAAACACAACATCTTATGCTTCCCTTTTAAGAGCACTGGCAGCTCCAGGAGGTCCCCTTCATCCTTCTCCAGCTGCCCATTTCTTCCTGCGCTGCCTCCCTTCCTCTCCCAGCTGTATAGACCCAGTTATTTATGAGACTAGAAGAAGAATCAGATGAGAAATCAGATGAGAAATATTTCTAATCCAAACCAGTTCACATATGGTTTTAACACAGTCCCAACAGACAGTTGTGTCAACACAAGCAAAGAGGTGACACAGGGACAAGAGCAAGCAGCAAGGTATGCTCATGTGGAGAGCTCAGGACCTCTGCATGCTGGCTTGGCCAAGAAACCCTAGGATGAATTTTCAACTTCACAGTCAGCTACAGCTCTCTGAAGTGACAGTAAAATCCTGCCAGTCACCTACCACTGTACAACTGGTGCACATACATAAAAAGTGGGTTGGGATGAGTCTGCTCACATGCCATGTCAAGGTGCCATAGTCTGACAAACAGAATGTCCTGCTAGCCTTACCACTGCCACCTTCTCCAGCCACCTACAACCTTTGGCTAACTATAAAGTGCAAATCCTTTTGCCAGCTTACTTAGTCTGACACTCCTGAGCTTAGTCATATCTCAAGAGGTCTAAGTCAACTCCAGTGCTAAGAAGCTGTGACTTCTACAGGAAGAACTTCACATGAGATAAAGCTTGAAAGACCAGAAGTAGCAGCCACTTGTGCTACACAAGCCCTACAGCACAAAGAAAATCACAGTTTTGCCCCGCTCTGGCAAGTATGCAATATGGCAGTCTCATGTGTGAAGACATACAAGAGTATGGAATCAACAGGCTGCTTTCAAATAAGCTTTCTGGATTCAAAATCTATTCAAAGAGTACCCTGTTTTGCTTTCCAAGTTCAAAATGTTTACTTCCCCCCCCATTATACTGCCCAGATCTTTAAAACTCAGGGTTTTAATCAATATGTGCTTTCTCTTCAGCTGCGAGGAATGTACTGCACCAGTTTCTCAGCTGACCTTTACCATTTGTAGTAGCAACTACTGCTAACTAGAGGCCTACAGCACTTCAGGTCTTTTTTCTATGATCTTGAAAAAAACTATTCAGCACTTAGGGCAGTGCAACCCTTGACTGGAGTGTCTGGCTACTACTGCAGTCACACTATGCTGAACACAAGGCAACCACTGTTAACTGGGGAGAGGCAAACACTGAAATTAAAATAACTTTCATGGTGAGTATTCCTCCGCATTAGCTATTTTCTGTGTCTCATGGTGTTTCCTGTCAAGCAGCTTGATGGGCTAGCAATAGGTTCCATATCATATCTGCATGCATGGAGCTGTTCACATTTTCCAGCTATCATCACAGTTCCTTCCAACAGAAATAATGAAGCTGTTAATAATGAAGTCAGAGTGCAAGACTTGAATTGGTAAATATGCTCCTTCTACTTGCAGAGCATAAAAACAAACATATGACCTTCGTAATCTCAAAGCTTTCCTATTAAAAAAAAGAAAATCAATCAACCAATCAATCTGTAATTACATCAGTTTGCACAGAACACTTTGAAGTGTATGTGGAAAGCATGTATTTCTTAACTGGCAACAGTCAGCCTTATTTAGAAGTTGCCTCCCCCTGCTAAAAAGAAAGGGAATGTAGCCAATTAAAACATGCACACTAGGGAAGAGTGCTGAGTAGGGAAAGACAATAATTAAGGCCGGTGCACTGCATGCAGCAAGGGAAGAAATAATCTGGCAAGTAACCCAAATTAACAGATATCAGTGAAAGTCACTTTGCGTTGCTTGGTTTGCAACTGCATTGCTCTAGAGACACTTCTGAGAGGAATGAAGCCATTGCAGATTGTTGTGTCATGAAACATCACTAAAGAGAACCTAAAAGAGTTTCTTGAGGATGTTGGCATCGCCAAGGAAGTTTTGAAGTGGTGAACTGCTCTCATAAATCCTTGTGCAGGAATTATAATTGGGAGAATGAGACAAAACCTGAGCACTTCTGCACCCCACAAACTTCACAAAGTTTTTCTCTGCCAGCCCAAATACAGCAGTCAGCGGAACTAATGCAGTTACTCATTCTCAGAAAGTCTTAACTGATGCTACTTAAATCACTTAATTGCAGCTAAGCTTATTTGTGTCAGCTGAATATGTATCCCAATGAAAAAAGAAAAAAAAAATTACCTAAATAACGAGACAAAACATGATACTTCTGGCTCCCCCCATGCTGTAGCAGCCATTCTCAAGGACTTAGGAAACAGTCACGCTCTAAAGTCCTCATCTGATAAGCTCTCTCTTTCCATTCTACAAGCAGTATTAATTTCAGACCCTTTTTAACAACAGCAAACTGATTCGTAATCCTTGCAAAGCAGACAGAAAGCTTCATCTTCAAGCCAGATAGAGAGTCTTGGAAATGACCTCAGTCTTTTCTGTGCTTTCCATGAGAATGAGGTAACCATTAGCAGAAGGTGGTTGATGTGTGCAAGCAAAATATGTGACCTGGGAACTGAACTTCATTTGGAAGGCTCAGGCTGCCTTTGATCTTGCCCAATGCTCAATACTCCTCTGTGTGTCTCTCTTGTGAAGGACCAGGTGCATTTTCACATCAAGACATCTCTCTTGCAGTCACAAAGGAAATGAAGAACTGCTGGTTTTCCCCACCCAGGCACTAAGCCCAGATCACAGCCCTCCAGCTGAGGACTAAATACAGTGAGAAGAGAAAGCAATGCAGGTTTTTCTGCAAGGATGCTACTGTTGCATGTCCTGCAGTGGGGGAGTATAGCCCTTTGCAATAGTAACAGCTGGAAAAACCCAGCTTCACTGCATTTGGAAGAGAGGCTCCACAGTAGACTCATTTTATGCATCCATTCACTCGGGATCAAGCTACAAATTAAATTTATGTGTTAAATTACTCACTGTAGCCTCTGGCTTTACATACAGTTAAGGAGGCAGTAAACAAAATGACATTTCTAACTACTTGGGAACACACTAATTGATACTTCTGCAACTTATAAAAGGATTTGTTCCACAAAACCCAAAATGGATAAGATCCATAGAACAGTAAGGGTGGTCAATGCTTAAGTTCAGTTCATTATGCACTGTCTCGTACTTCTTCTGTAATCTCATGGCCAAGTGATCACAAGAATACAGGGTTTGCCTCCTGTCTATAAAAAAAAAATCAAAAGCAGTTTTCTAATTTAACAGGGTGTTGCATGGTAAAGATAAATCAGCTGAGGACTGAGAAGTTTACATAACACAGTAAAGGGGACTCATGATTACCTCGGATTAGCTACTTCCGCCTCTATGGAAGCACAGAATCACTGCTCACAGTGTTCACAGGAACTGCCAGGCTGCTGTTTTAAGTGACAAAGCCTCAGATTCCATCAATTAGAAAGTAGCAATGGTTGCACCTCCATAACCTGGAAGATGCTCCATGGGAATGGATTTGGCACAGTTGAGTCTTTTGACAGATTTGGGTCACAGGATAGTTTAAGTATTTCATAGGCTGTCAAAGCAAGGAAGATGTGATGGTGAGTACTGCTAGGTGAAGTGGTTAATCACTTCTCCTATAATAGAACCAACCCCCTTTTCCTCGCTGCCTCTAAGATTAGAAGGCACCAATAGCCAGAGATGTAGGGATGAAGCAAGACATCCCTCTTCTCACAAAGCTTATGCCTGTGGACAGCCACTAAAGACAGGTATGGAACAGACTGCAGTTAATGTAACATCTCTTTTCCTTCTCTTCCTGAGATAATGGAGGCTTATTTGTATTCCTACAGAGATTTTTAGTGTTGGGCCATGCTGTCCTTCCTTCCAAACCATAGAGCACAGAGCATTCAGGCCAGCAGTACAAGCAAATACTGTTCCTTAATTATTAAATCATTAAAAGTCCCTAGACCTCCCAAGCCACTGGAAGCTACAGATGTGCTCAGGATAGGTCTCACTTCTGCTTTTCAGGTTCCATCATAGCAGTTTTCCTTCTGTAAGGTACAGAGTTCTGCATCTGCTGCTCTAACAGCAGTCATCTGTCACCACTGAGAGGTGTTTGCACTTCATTTAGGAATGAAGTGTACACTTGTTAATGTCTGCACACACCACCAGCTGAAAGCCAGCACCTGACCCGCCACTTGAAACTTGCCTAAAAAGGACATAACATCTCTAGCTTTTGCTTCTTGCTTTCTTCCCTCTCCAAAAGGAAGGTATTTTAATAAAATGGAAAATGTAGGGGAAGCAAAACCAGAAGTGTCTTTTGTTCACAGACATCTCACATTACATCTGCTACAAATACTTTATGAGCTAAATGGCAAAACCAAAAGAAAAACAAGATTGACCTTGAGATGTTTCATTATGATTTCATTGCTTCTGGTGGCTTTATTGGGTTTTACCACTAAGCCATTAAAAACATGGAAATTATACAGAACCAAGTCAAACTGGGTATTTAAAACTTTGACCTTCCATTTTCTTTTTCCATTTAAATGTTTGAAATAGTTTCTTTCTATATTTTGTGAGTTTTCTTGAAAACAAACTCAAAGCAGAGATATTTGGGTGGTCTATATGTTACCGATAGCTTGATCAGTAAACCTATGATATTTGTTTGAGGATAAATCATCCAAGCCTCTCAGCTTTTTTCAGTAGAAGGAAGCATTTCTCTGCCACAAAAGCTTTCCCTAACCAAATATCTGTGGAGGAAAGAAACAGGATTGCCAGGAGGGTATCAGCCCAGTACTGTGGTAGGAGCTACTTCTAGCAGAAAGTTCAGAAAGGAAGCCTGCTAGCAGTGTAATGGAACTTCCACTGTGACTGCTCATTCTCAGTTGTTTTCTCACAGGTACTGTGCACAAAACTTGTGCATAGCTCAATTCCATGCTCTCTGCTCAAGTAATCTGCAGAGTTCACAAAAGCTATCAGAGATCCTCTGCACTCCAGGTTTTTTGTTTGTCTCCTCTCTGAAAGGAGATGGGAGCAATCCGGAAGACTCACTTGAGTTCTTCCTGCCTGGTTTGGCACTGGAAGATTCACTGTGGTTCTTTCTACTTACTTTAGAAAGGAGGAACAACCAAAGTGAGCCTCCCAGTGCCACATCCTTTAAGCTGTGGATTATGAAGGTGCCTCACAGTGCAGCAACTCTACTATCTTCAGCATATCAGTAAACTGCTACTGAGTTTTATCCCACTGCTGCATTTGAATTAAATGAAACAAAGGCCCACTATAAAGAAGGGGAGAGATCTAGAGTGATGTATAAGTAATTTAAATAAATTAATTGAACCCTGTATAAAAAATATACCCTAAGTAAAGATTTGTTGATCTCTTTGATGTCTGTCCACAAATATACTATTATATCTTAAGCAACAAAATCAAGAGATTCACTCATTTCTTGTCTGCAACTGGGAACTGAAAATACTGCAGATCAGTGGAAACTTTTATCAGCGGCAGCATTTCAGCAATATCATAATCATCTGCTAAAAACAGATTCTGGAACTACCATGGGGAAAACCTGAGATAGCCCTGGACAACTGTGCATTAAACCAGCCTTTGCCTGCCTCAAAAATCCTTTAAAGAAGGATTTTATTGATGGCCTGTTTAACATCCTTGGATAGTACTGAAGAGTTTTTATGGAAACACTTTATATTCTGGATTATTAGAACACATTTATCATCCACTTACTGCACATATCTCACAGCTGGCTGACTTTACAATAGCAGCATGAATCAGAGCTACAGGGCACACTAATATTTTCCTCACTAAAGGAAATGAAGTTCTCTAAGGAGTTTACTCACTGCTCTTACATTAGCAACATAGTAAAGCAATGACAATGACCTCCATAAATTATTTCCATTGGAGAATGAAATATATTGGAAAAATAAGGCTAAATTCCTATTGCATAAAAGTATCTATATATTTAGGTTTTTAGGACAGCTATTCCCAAACCCAGGAAGTAAGATTCACCAATACTACGCTATGGAGTGAAATCAAATACAGGAGACTGAACTACATCACAGAAGCTTTCCAAGAGACTGCTTCCCATCAAACCCATTTGTAAAATGTCTTGTTCTTAGTACTTTTGTGTAAGCAAAATCTGTAAATCTGTTTGTTGGCTCAGTTAAGAGAGCGACAAACAGCAGCATAAACTAAACTCTTGCTGCTCTTACTGCCAAAAGAAAACAATTCTTAAATTTTGATCATATCCCTCCAGTCTCCCTCTCCTGTGGGGACCACTGAGGAGCAGAAGAAATGGCAGTTTGGGCAGCTAAGACACTTTCTGTTCTCATCTATTTTGTCACTCCTGAACATACCTAACTTCTGCTACTCCAAACCCTCAGCCTTTTCAGGAAAGAGTCCCCTGTATTCATTTTGCAAAGCAACGGAAGAGGAGGAGGTCATTTGCACTACAGATGTCTTCGGAGCAGGCCTGCCAGCCCAACTCTTCAGCACCTGCAGGAGTTGGAGGATCCTTTCCCCAGATGTCCTTTTAAAGGACAATCCTGTAGTATTTATGGGAGGAAGCTAAGAAAAATAATTTCCAAGTTCCCAAAGCAGCTACTCTCGTGTTCAAATGATCCAACAGATCTTCACCTCGGCATGGTTGTCTGACCCAGAGCTGGCTGCAAGGAGGGTGGTTGCAAACTCCTGGGAGAAGCAGCCCTACAGAGATGCCGCCAGAGCTCTGCAGCTGGCAGTTTGTTAGGAGCTGCTGCTGCTCCCCTAAGGGAGCACTTTGCAGCCTCCTGCTGCCCTCACCACATCCCTATTCAAATGCGATCAAAAGTTTTCCTTTAGAGGTTGTTTTCTTCCTTTCTTATCTCACTGTGTAAAGCATCTCTTTTTCATTAAAGGGAACACACCCCAAATAGCAGAGCATGGCCTCAAGCCAGAGCCCCCTTGCCACACCATAATTTTGCCTCACAGCTCCTCACTCTGCCTCCCACCCCCACTGGCATCCCCCACAACTCACCCGTCCTGCCAGCTGAGCCTGGAGACTGCTGGTCCTGGTGTTGCTGTGACAAATCATATCCAATCTCAGAAAAATCTCCTTTCCCCTCCTTTTGTGCAGTATCCTTTGCAATGAAGGAACACGGCCTTGGAAAACAGCAAATAAACTCAGACCTGCTCGCACGCAAACCACAGATGGACGCTAAGCATGCAAAAACAAATACTGAGGAATGAAGTTGCCAATTGAATCACAGAACATGTCTGGTTAGAAGAGCCCTTCGAGCTCATCCAGTCCCGTCTTTGACCCAGCACTGAAGGGTCAACGCTAAACAATGTCCCTAAGCGCCAGGTCCACACACCACTCTGGGCATGGTGACTCCTCCACTGCCCTGGGCAGCCCATTCCAATGTTTGAGAACCCTTTCAGTGAAGAAACATTGCCTAAGATCCAGCCTGAACCTCCCCTGGTGCAGCTTGTAAACATTTCCCCTGCTCCTGTCACTTGCCATCAAGGAGAATGTTTTTGAGTTCAGGTTTTCACTATCCACACATGCATTTCAGACTTTTAAAACTTTCACTTCTTCTCCTTCCCGAACCCAAGCAGCTCACAGTAAGAAACTTCCACAAAAGCAATGGTTGTGTTCCACTTCAGCCTTCAAAGCTCTCATTGGAATATTTGCTACGACCACCAAGAACCAGCAAGATCCGCACCTGTGGCAGCTCCGCCTGGGGCAAGCCCAAGCCCAGGCCCAGGCCCAGGCCCAGGCCCCAGGCTTTGAGGCGCACCACAGGAACCCTCCTGCTTGTTGAGGCCTAGGCCCCACAGACCCCACACTGCCACCAAAGGCTCTTTAGGAGGCTCATCAAGGGCCTGGAGCGCCTGGCCTGTGAGGAGCAGCTGAGAGAGCTGAGGTTGTTCAGCCTGGAAAAGAGGAGGCTGAGGGAGACCTTATTGCTCTCTCCAACTCTCTGAAGGGAAGTTAGAATGAGGAGGTGGCAGCCTCCTCAAGAGCAAGCATCTGGAGCAGAGAAAATGGTCCCAAGCTGCCCCAGGAGAGGTTCAGGCTGGATGTTAGAAAATATTTCTTACTTCAAAGGGTTCTCAAACATTGGAATGGTCTGCCCAGAGCAGTGCTGGAGTCATCATCCCTAGAGGTGTTCAAGCAGCCTGTAGAAGTGACACTTAGGGACATGGCTTATGTTGGGGTCAAGGGTTGGACTGGATCATCTTGGAGGTCTCTTCCAACCAGATAGATTCTCTGATTCTGTGTTGTCTCCTCTTGGTGCTCTCTCATCAATCTCTTACAGGATAGTCAAAAAGCATTCCTCCTCGGGGCGGTTGAGGCTTTTGCTGGGCAAGAGGGATGTCCAACAGACACCCAAGGGATTGAAGTGGGGTTCAGAGCAGCTGATTTCTCACAGAACCACAGTGCAAGGGACTGAAGTTTAAAGATAATTCAGCAGTTCTCCATAAAACCATAAAAATCCAGACATTCTCAGCTTGTTCAGGAGTGGAATAAATTTGTCTGTTTCACCAAAGTGAGGCAAAGCTTTCACTGGGGTGTGTTGGAGATAGCTAACGGATCTGATTTTACATAGCGACCTATCCCAAAATTCAGCTGGAAAGCTGTTTTACTGCTCAGCTGTACAGCTAACATTTAAAAATGTAGGGGTTTGCAATTTTTAGGGCCAAGCTTTTATGGTTTTTTTTTGGAAGCAACCTTTCCTTATATGATTTGTGATGATGTTGAATTGTCCAAGGTAGGAAATATCAGCTTGAAACTACTGTCATGTGCTATGGGAACCCTAAGGGAGAGTGCAAAACTAGATATTTCTCCAGCAGGAAAAGCAGCTGGCAGAAAATTAAGCCAACTGTTGTTTCCAAGTAAATCCTGGAATGCAGCATGCAAAACAACACGTGTTCAACCAGAAATCCTCAAAAGACAGAATTCCATGAAGCAGACGGCTACCTCAGGTGAAGGACATGATAATCAAATCAGCAACTTGCCACCCCAGTACCGCTATAGGTCTTTCTTTGGTTTCCTTGTTTTCCATGAACTAAACAAAGACATTTCTCTTGATGCTTAACAGTTTTCTCCTAAGACACTCCACATTCACTTTTCTCTTTTGCTTTGTCAGACTCCCTTCTGACTCTCAGTGTGAACACCACACAAGCTGTGAAAAAGCACAGATATTACAGGAGCAGTCTGCTACTTGGTCTTCTGGACAGACCTTTGAGACATTCACAGAACTGTCAGATGGGCAAAACAACAGCAAGACAGAAACTTTACCAAACTCTGCAAGGCAAACAGACTTTTATATATCTATATATTCACAAGAGCAATTCTTTAATCTTCAGACCTTCCTAGAACAGGCATACACTGCAGGCTTTGGCAGCAGAGATAAAATATTATGAGATCCAGCCTTACTTTGTTTTTCTTCTCCAAATATACACATTGTTAGAACAGAGGAATAATTGCATCCAGAATTAGTAGGATGACCAAAGTGCCTCCTATACTGCTTCACATACAAAACTACTGCAAATATCCATCTTGCCTGGTCAACAACATCCTCTTTGGGGTGGAGGGAAAGAAAAGCAGCATATACAGGGGTCAGTAAAAATGCAGTGACAAAACCAGCACTTGAAGGCATGTGCTCAAAACAATCCCATATTGTTATTACAGATGGTAGCAGCGAGGGAAGAAAAACAGAAGAAACAAAAGCCAGCTTTTGTGAGTTCCAGAGCAATCCCTTATGATCCTGGGTCTTGTGTAAGATGATTTGGAAGCTTTGGAAAGGCATTCAGGGTCTCTCCCTGGATAAGGCACTGTAACAAGCTGTCTTCCACCAGCCTGGCCCAGCGCCACCACAGCTCCTGCAGAATTCGTTGCACGTTTTGCTAAGTGTTCTCTGTGTATCTCTATAGATATATACACACAGGCTGAGAAAGAATTTTCCATATGCCTCCCTGTAAAACATCAGAGAAACAAAATCCATTACATAAGGGAATGCAGAGTTCAGATCATACTAAACTTAGTACCTGCTGACATGTGGCTCATGCCCCAAATCCGTTGGTTCAGAAGTTCTATGTATTCTAAGTCTGGAGGTATATATTATTTCTTCTCTCACAAATTCTTTCATACAGCCTGGCCAGGATTTTTCAAGTAGCTTCTGCCCTTTTCAAGCCTCATCATCTTTCCAGAATATTAGCACAGTTTTTTTCCCCCAAATATTGGGGAGGAGTTTCTTGAACCTAATCACCTCCAAATATAAAATGCTTAAGAGATGCATTAAGCAAATCCCTGTTCAGTTTTCTGGAAAAAATGTGTATTCTTCAAACATCCTCCTCCCTTCATGTCTTCTGAGAAGAGGTTCAGCTGGAGAGACTGAGTAGCTGGCCAGATTGTTTATGGAATACTGAAATACTCATTTCAATTACCAGTCTGCAATCAAAGTCAGCAGCAGTCACAATCCGTAACTGGACAAAGGCCTTTCAGTGAGTCTGGGTGAAGTGAGAAATGAACCCTCAAGAATTCTTAGCAGCAGTCAAGGCTGTGGTGAGAATTGGTTATCCTGGACAAGGTGCCAATCCATCTCCAGAAGTGACCTTAAGCAGATAATCCTTCCATAAGAAATATGCCCAGTATAGCACTACCCTCCAACTCCAAGCAGCCAGTGCTCCAGACAGAAGTTGTGTTCTTAATGCTGTGCTTAACAGGTACTAATGGTCTGTCTTCCTTTAATGTGCCTGGGTTTTTAAGTCTACTCTCAACTCACATGACCTTCAGCATCAGTAAGGTTCAAAGTTTGGTTTTGTTTTCCTCTTGAACTAGTTGTTTAAAAAGGCTCTGAAATACCTTTTCAATTTTTGTTAGCAGAATTAATAAATAACAACCTTCATATTTACCTGTTGTGTCTGCTGTGGCTGTAGGCACAATGGGCTGCCTCTGACAGAACACAGGCACACACTGACTGCTGCCTTTGACAGAGGCATACGTTCTCAAGCCTTCTGGATTCAGCAGTTTCTAGGCATGTTTTAGTGGAAGCCTTTGAGTCCAGGGCTCAAACACCTACTTGGAATTATTTACATGAGAGTCTGAGAACTGGATAATTATTTAAGTAAACTTCAGTTGTTACCTCCCACATGATGTGAAGGTGTGAGTTCACATTTTATCTCAGTTCTTCCTCCTCTTCATCATCTCCCATTTCCTCTTCTGAGTCATCCTTATTCTTAGAATTGCTGCTGAATTCAAGGTTCCCTTCAATATCCAGCACCTGCAAGTGCTGTAGGTTTTGGAAGGTACTTTCCTTCAGTGTTCCAACTGCAATCTTATTAAACCTTGAAACAAACGAGAACCTTCCTGTTACAATAAACTCAGGTTCATATGCAGCACAGAAATAAGGATTTAGGAGGAAACCATTCTACAAAGCCACTCAACTTTCTGTGCTGACTCACAACAGCACTCTAGCAGTGCAGACTCCTCTGAACGGATAAAGGGGGGCAAGCAGGTACTGAACAGTGAGCAGGCAGATGCAGTGCCTAAGCAAAGCTTGCTGACAGCACTTGTATCATCAGAAAGCACCCTGCAAGAAAGCATTGGCAAACATGAAGTATCTCCTAATGATTTCAAGTGCACTGACCAAGCTCTAAAAAAACCTCTACTATTCTCCTCTTTTCTCCCTTCTATAACTGTACTCTGCAAGGGAAAAAAAAAAATCATAACCTTGGTATTCCTCCCCTCAAATGCTTTCTCTTGGTATTTCCCAGAGAGGAAAGACCTTTGCCCCATAGCCCACACTTCCAAGTGTAACTTGATTTTTATGAGATTCTGTCTCATCTCTTGACAGTTCCATTCTTCTCCCAAAAAAACCAAAATACTGGTACAAAGTATGCCTTTAGAAACCAAGCAGCATGCAGTAACCTTTCATCTGTTCTTTGAGTTTCCAAGCATATAAATAAATTAACCTGCAATTTAAGAAGCTCTCACATATACTACCTAACCTTGAACATGCTTATAATCTTCTGTCTATGTGTATAATTGTTCCACAGTGCTGCAGTGACTAATAGCATCCCACTTAGGTGAAGTGGCCTCTAAAATATGTTAGCAAAACAGCTTTGAAATTCCTTTTTCCCCCACTCTGTACAGCAACACAGAATGTGGTCTCCGGTTTCTGGCTGGCATCCAAGCTTTCACTAAAATCTCATAAATGGGAGCAGCTGAATAGACAGACAGCTCTAATTTACACCAGATTTTGTCATTTTATTTGCTTGGTATGGAATAATTCATCCAAAAAGGTATGCTTAGAACTGTTCAGAAGTACAGAAGAGTTGAGATGAACACAGACAAAATAAGGCCATATTTAGTCCTGTGCAGCAGGCAGTCTAGGCTTTTTGAACAGATCCACTGGATCAGCTTAACCAAATATTCATAGGGGTTCATAAATTACTTTGAGCAATATTTTCAGTAACATTCCATCAGATTAAATCAGAATATATTACTGTGCCAGATTCTTGCTTCACTTCTTGACATAGAAATGTCTGTGTAAATCATCTACATTTCTATGATTTTACAATATATGCAGAAAAGTTAAGGACCTTTCACCTACAAAAACAAAGTCTTCATCCAACTGATGAGGTAAGAAAGAAGCAACAGGGAAGCTTATATACTTAGGTGACATAACTGTCACAGCTGTAACTTGCCATTTGCTGCTGACAAAGCTACAAGGGAAGGCACACAGCTTCAGGATAAGTCATTGCATACCTCACCAGAGGGAGATTTTGTAAAAATCAGAGCCAAGAGACACAGGCAATGCCGTAATTCTACAAGTGGACTGGAAACTTCTAGCTTCCAGTAGAACAGTGGAATATGCCATCACGTTAAATATTCATTTCCCAGAATCTCCAGCATGCCTAAGGCATTCCCATAAGCACAGAGAAGGAAGAGCTCATTCTGTGTACCCCGTCTGTCCTGAGCAGGTGAAAATAGCTATAAAACTATATTTCTTATTTACACGGTTAGAACTGTAAATCTTTCTAAAATATAAGTAATTCTAAAATGGGTGAAGAAAAAAATAATCTTGTGTGCTGAAGGGGAAGCCTGACCTTACCTGAGGTAAATCCCCTTTATATTGGGTGTGGACTCAAAGGCATTCTCTGAAATGGTTGTGATCTTGTTGTTCTGGAGATACAGATATTCTAGGGACTCTGGCAGGCCTGAGGGAATAGAAGTCAGCTGGTTGCCAGCCATGTCTAGTGACTGCAAGGAGGAGAAAATAACAGGTGAAATAACTTCAAAAAGAGATTTGCTAGCAGATGAGCTTCCAAAGGCCAGTTCTACACACAACACACACTCTTCCTTTGGGAATGTATCCACTGATTCCTACCTACACACATACAGCCAGGGCTGTAAAAATACACAGACATGTATCTGCACTTTGAAAACACTCTGTATGGTAGCAGTGCAGAGGCAAGATGTTTGTGCAAAGCTTATCCAAGATGTGCTATGTTTGAAAAGGGGCTACATCTCTCAGATGGTACCTTGGTGAGTCTCCCTTCTGCTGAGGTCAGGTAAGTGGCAAACACTGTGTGCAGAGTGGAAACTGCCAATTGTCAGACAGACAGAAAGGTGCAGCTCGAGTTCATGGTTGAAAACCTGAAGTGGTATTTATTACACCATAAACTAATCTGATCTCCCTCTACTTTGCATCAAGGTAAGAGTGGCCATGACAATTCTGCTCTCTCATGCTACTATCTAGCATGGTGATTTCACATGAGATACCATGCTGTTTCTCTAGGAGCTTCAACATTTCTCTATCTTTGTCCCCAGGCTACAGTCCCTGTGTGTTTTAAGTGAATTAAAAGCAGACTGGGTTTCAGACATTCATGAGAATCCCCTGAAGCTGCTACTGCAAAACACTTCACTGGCTAAGGTTAGTGACTAGCCAGAGTCATCTGGAGACACTTGAACAGACAGAATGTAAAAAGACATCAGAACTGAAGATCATGATCACTTCTCAGGTTGATTTCATGGAAGGAAATGGATCAGGAGAAGTGTTTTGCTCTCCTGAGCTGCAGCACTTCCACAGCAGGAGACTGACATACTGGTTACATATTATTCAAAGCTACACTTCTGCAAACAGTTGTCATTATTTCAGTGGTTTTTTTTTTTCTCCACATACTCCCAATCTGGCAGAGCTACGTAAATACCTAGCTTGGCAACTGTGGGCAGTCTTCAGTGATCTCCATGGAAACAGTGTGCACTGCAGGGCGTGCTACATACATGCACAATCAGGGTTTTGTGTGATGGTGATCTGCCAAATCCACTCCAGCACACCATCACATCAACCAATTGCACAGCTAAGCACTTACTGGTAAAAATGATACACACACACTGCCATGGAGATGACTGACAAGTGGCAATGCTGTTCCAGAACAAAGCAGCAGCCACCAATGCAGTTAGTCTCACAGAATTTTAATTATGTGCTATTAACTTAAACCCATTTAACAGGAGCAGAGTTTGCTGGAGTTAGGTACCACGGAAGGGGCAATGTTTGATTCAGCAATGCACTACTCTGCCTTGACAGCAGAACAAAAGGAATGGGAAGTGGCTCTGAATCAGGCCTTTCCAGAAGGGAAGCTTCTCATTCCAACTAATACTAAAGCTGCCTATCAGGTCTCATGACCCATTTTCGTTTGTAAACGAAAACAAGGCTGATGACAGTGCCTGCATTTTATTAAGGTGCTGCAGTGAAACAGTTGAACATCTGTCATTACCCAGCCTCTTCCTTCCAGACTACTTCTGATCTGATAAAAGTGCATGTGCACACACATGTACATACACACAGCAAGAAAGCACCCAGCAAATACCAAGTGCATTGAGAGCCACGAAGCAAATCTGCAGTTGATGCAAACCAGCAGCTCTACAGACATTTTTGCTGTATTGCTGATTCACATTCACTGTAAAGCAGCCATTGTTTATTCCCAGAAACAACAGGCAGGGAAATCCTCACATAGATAAACGTTTCCATAGTCTGAAAATGCTCTGGGGGCCAGTGGGACACATGCTCTGTGTCCCTTGGCCCTGATCTGCTCTGAGATGCAGTGACCTAACAAGATGCACCCTAGCTGGCTGCCATATGACCCAGGTAATAGCTTTTACTGCAGGAAACAGGCTGCTGCCTAAAAGGAAATGCAGACAAATCCTTCAGCCAGCCTAACTATTCTGAAAAGTCACTTAGCACAGCACAAATGTGATTGTTCCTGCCTGCCTTATGGTTTGTGTTTAACTTTCTCCAACAATTAAGCAAATTAGAAGACTACTGACTGAATCCAGACCTCCGAGCTGTTATCCAGGTGCCTTAGCCAGCTGAGCTGCTAAATCCTACAGCTTGGCCTGTCTGACTCTAAGCTGATGTGAGGGCTTTGAGAATTAAGAGTGGTTTTGTTTATGCATTCCTTCCTCCTGCTGTCTCTCTTCAGAGCTGATCTTAAATCTTTTGGGAGACAAGCTATTTGAAAGGCATAAATTCAGTTTTAATTACAACATCCTCTAATGTTTATCTAAAAATGTAGGACATGGTTGGGGTTCAGAAAAAGAGATATTTATATTTCCTAGAATCAGTAGTACATGGTGGAGCACCACCCTGGCCAGCAGTGGGAGGCACCCAGCTCTGGTGCAACAGCAAATTGTTTCTGCTTCAAAAACAGAGGGTGTAGCACTCAATGCAACCCAAACCACGAGGCCCAAGCACATCTAGAGCTAGTTCTAAACAAACAGGCAGCCAGAGGAGGACATGGGCATTACTAACATGGTTAGGAAAGGAAGCATTTCTACCTGGAGACTGCTGAGTTCTCTCCAAGCTCTTGAATAAATGGAACTTATTTTCAGTTTATTGTTGCTTAGATAGAGTTCCCGCAGCTTTGTCATCCCAGACAAAGTCCCTCTTGGGATGACGCTGATCTCATTCTCCTTCAGCTTCAGAATCTGCAAGTTCTTTGGGAAGCCAAAGGGCACAGTGTGGAGATTGTTTCCAGAAAGATCCAAGGACTTGAGTTGCCTCAGTTTACGGAAGGCCTCCCGATGGATTTGGGGACTTTTGAGCTTATTGTAGCTCAGGTTCAGCTCCTCAAGGAAGTACGTGGTGGCAAAGTCATTCCTATTGATCTCAGAGATCTGGTTGTGAAGGATCATGAGTGTCTTCACTCTCCGGGGCAGGCCACTGGGGATCCTCTCCAGCATGTTGTTGTACAGGTGGACAGTGTGCAGCTTCTTCAGGCCCTGAAAGGCTAACGGGTGGATGCCTCGGGCTTTCAGTTTGTTGTTGTGGAGCAGAAGGTACTCCAGGTTCTTAATTTGGGTCAAGACATCTCTGCCAATCACCTTAATTGCGTTCTTCTCCAGGTGGAGGAGGACAATGTTCCGAGGTAACCCACTTGGGATTTGTGAGAGGTTGTTGCTTGACAAATCCAGATATTCCAGACTAGACAGTTTCCTTGGGAAAGCAGGAAAGAAAACACTCTCCATTTAGATTCTGCATGGTGAAATAACAACCAACTTTCCCTAGGACTTTAAAATCTTTGCTTTAGAGTCTTTTTGACCCAACACAGCCCTCACTGCTGCCCCTTTTTTTGTTTCATGATAGACTGACATGGACAGCAAAACAGGCTCCAGGTATTAGGGCTGGGCACTGTTTCTGCTCTCCAACCACACTAGCAAGAGAATCTGCTTGAGTCCACAGACATCTGAACTGTCACCAGCTGAGACCCAAGATCAGTTCTGCAGTCTCATGCTATCTCAGCTGACACAGCAGATAGTAGCAGAAGAGGAATTTCAGCAACCAAATAGCACAAGAAAAATGCCATGGGAGCACCATTACAATACAGACTTCAGCTCTCAGTTTCACAGAAAGGTAGCCTTGGCATGACTAATTCTGTCTCTCCAAAAGGTCTGCTCTTTAGATGGTAAAATACTACTCCTGTGAAAAGCAAAAATGCTACTTCATTGTCTTAGGCTAAGACAGTGAACTTCTGCTGACCCTCCAGCATTATGGAAGTGAGTCAGGGCTAGAGCTGCTTTGTGTAAGCTACTGAAACTGGAATCCATGGACTCAGTTGAAGCTAAAATAAATCCTGAGACCAGCCACTTATACCAACTGGATGTGGATCAATGGTATTACGTGCCAGGACTGAGAAGCCCTGTATTGCCTTGGATTTCAAGTCAGTTTCTCAGTTCAAATGAGACTTTTCATCTTCATGGCACTATGTAATCCACTGCAGATGACTAGGAAGTTTTCAGGACTCAAAAGAACTAATGATGCATTACAGACATTACTTGCTGGTTACTACACTGCTAGTCACAGCTGTCCAAACATGCTCTAAACCAGCAAGTCTACTATTCGGGCAAAGCACTTCACTGTAACATCTCCCCAGCCTTGGTACCTCCCAACAGTGCTGTGCTCCCAACAGTGTTGTACAGACAGCAGCACAAGAGCAAGGAGCAATATTCAATCCCTCTGCTGACTGTGCCTGGTGCCTCAGCCACGGCCACTGTACCCTACAGTCCAAATCTTGGACAGAAATTGTACACTCCACATGAGCTGAAGTGGACACAATGTCCCTGTGGTAAATCACTAAAGGAGGTTTCTGGGCCTGGAAAAGCAAAGCAGTTTGATATTGTTAAGTCTGAAATTCACAAGAATTTACAGAATTAAGTCACGGGAAAGATAGATTCTGTGAGCCAAATGCTTAGGGAGAAAAAGGGCAGCACTCAGTGCAAGCAGAGACACAAATGTTAACTTTCTGAAGGGCTAAGTCCCAGGCTAAATTTAGGACGGCCAAAGGCTATTTCTGTTGCAAGAGTTTGAAGCAAAGCTTTTGCAGCCATCTGGCTATTGAGCAGAATCACTGCATCCCTGCCTACTGCAGTAATCATCTGCAATGGGTGGGGTACAGCTGTGCTGGGAACTCACACCTGTGTATCTGTGACTACTTTCAAGTGAGCTCCACAGAAACAGAGATGTGGCTTTGGCAAAGATGGAGGCCTGGCTTTAACACCCAGGGAAGTGCCCTTAACACTGGATAGTCCCAAATACCCTCAACTTTAAGCTGGTGGGGAAGAACAAAGGCCAGCTTTCAACATTGTTCTAGGTGGTCTTTTCCCAGCAGGCGCTTAGTACCTGCTGTGGTTTGGTCTGTGACAATCAGGGAATGATGCAGTCTGATGTTCATTGTTGTGTCCTTGGTGTAAAAGCATTCTGCAGCATGAATTCAAACCACCCACCTAGAGCTTTGCTTTTGAATGGCAGCAGCTGAATCTAAGGCTTCCCAGACAGCAGAGAAATGCACAATGCCATGGGGTTTTTAATGAAGGCACGGGTTACTGTCTGCTTTGTTCAGTCAGTGTACTACTATGTCAGAGGAGGTACACACACACACACACACAGAGGTATCAAGTACAGAGCTCAGTCTCACCAGAAGGTTTCATTGTCCATCCCTTCATTACTCAAGTAGTTGTTCTGCAAATACAGCTCCCGCAGACCTGTGAGTTCACTGAAGGCTCCTTTGGGGATCTTCTCTAGCCTGTTGTTCTAGAGTTGCCAGAAGCACAAAGCTTGTTATTTGGCATGAAACAACACAGGATATTCACAAGCCAAACATAATACTAAATTCCATGTAGAAATTCCACACAAACTGTTGGAATTAGAAAAGGATAGATAAAGCACCAGGAATTCTAAAAGGATAGCTGAAACATTTACAATAGATTTGTTAAGCTTCCCACAACACACACACAGTAAAGTGATGGCCAGAATGGACTAGACTCATGTGCTAACTGATAGAATGGATACCACCACAGTCACAGCGAGAGTCTCAGGGAAGAGTGAAAGACAAAAAGAGATTTTTACATCTAGAATGCATATCTGGGGCACTTCTGGTCCACTACTGGCTGGCTGTCATTTCTCATTGTCCAGGTTTTTCCCAGTCAAAATACCAAGGTAAAGGGCTACTACTGACAGGTGGTGACTTGACAACAACATGCTCATTTCTCTCTTCAGCTTCCCTGCCCTCAGCATAGCTAGGGACAGCAGAGAAGGACAGAAGTACTAAGTGTAGTCTTTAAAGTCTGAGAACTCTGCAGGAGATGTTATCTATAAACAGCCAAAAAATGCAAGGGACCAGTAGCTTCACATTTTGCAGAGTAGTTCCAGAAGTTTGTAGGATCAGACTGTTTGCTTTTACTTTTCTCAAAGCTGAGGAAACCTGTTTTCTAGAAGACTTTCCTGGGAATTAACAAGGAAACCTTCAAGGGGAAAAAAGGCTTGGAGACAACACAGAGATGCCTAAGTCCAGGGGCCAATAACAGGCTCCAGTCTACAAACATCCAAGGAGCTGTCAACACTAGGAGCATGAGGAACCAGGATTCCCTGCCACTGCAGCTCTCTCATTGTTAACGAGGCCGGAATCTCTAACACAGACATGATGAAGTGCTTTTATCAAAATCAGATGACACAGAATTAAAAATGCTGGAGACTAGCTAATATCACTTCTGCTATTGCACTGTAGTTGGAGAAGTTGTAGCAATAAAAAAAGTCACAGATCCCAAATTTGCCTGTTTTATCAGAATTGCCAGTTCAGTAGCAAATAAAATCACTGATGCTAGGAAGCAGTAATCTGTGTGAAAGAAGTCAGAAAGCAAAGCCAGCATATAGTGGGCAAGCAGATGTCAGTGCATTTGTCACCAGTGACAAATAGAATTGGGGGAGTAGTCCCTGGATGGCCATGAAGAATGATCTTCCTTCTTGTACTAATGAATGCATTAATACCATTATATGCAGGGCAGGGGAGAGACCAATAATGCTGCCACACAGGCATTCGCAATTCACTCGTCTGAAAGCACAGCAAAACGTTTTCCATCACTGAGCATTTCTGGTGCTCTGCAAAAGCACACTGTTATTTGTGAGTGGAAAAGGAAGGACACTGGAGACAGCAACTGTCAAGAGGAGAGCAGAGGAGATGGGCCCAGGAGCATTTCTAAGTGCACCCAACTGGCTTGGCTGTGTGGTTTGACTCCCATCCATACACAGTACTTTGACACAACCCTAAAGGAATACAAAACCTTGTTGCTGTTACCTTCAGGTGTAGTTTATACAGTGCTGGAGGAAGATTCTTCGGAACATACTTCAAGAAATTGCTGGACATGATAAGTATCTCCACATTACCAGAGCCATTGAACATATTGTCAGGTAATCCAGCATCTGAAAGCTTGTTGTTATGCAGATACACAGATCTGTTGGGAGAGAGAGCTGCTAAAAAACGTATTCCAATCATTTCTTCTTTCCCTGAGATAATTAAGATTTGTTTTAAAAACATGCCCCTTAATTTAGCAAGAGATAAGGATGCAACACCAAATAGTTGGTCCAAATTCTGTCTGAAACTTAAGGCTATTCAAACTTGCCTGTGAATGCACATTTTACAAGGATCCTTATCTTCTCAACAAGAACCTGAGTGCTTTGAACTGATCATGCAGTGCTTTGAAACAAAGCATGTCAGTGTGGTGGCCTCACTCCAGAGGGTTTGCACTCATATCTGCTTGACAGTTATGTTTAATTTCTATTTGGAATCAAATCTGAGTTTCTTCAGCTTCCAAAACCAACCTGCAGGTTTCTTCAGAATAGGCCCTCTCTCACCACACTCAATCTGGAAGAATTTGGGGCTTTAATGAACTTTTGGGATTAAAACAAAGACAGTTTCTTATTTTCCCTTTGTCCTTCCTACTTTTAAACTTTAGTATCCATAGAAGAGTTTCACCAATCCGGTTTTGTAAATGGATCATTCTTTTCTTCGGCTCTGATTCTCTATCGAATAATGGATCCCTGTGAACTTATTTCTGCATTTCATTGCCTTAGCTGCTAAATGTTTGTTTGACTTCTTAACAAAAGAAATTATAGGATTTTGCTGACTTGGATTCCCTCTTCCTTTCCTGTGTTTGCCCCAAGATGCAGCAAGCAGCTAAAGCTGTTGGCAGGTTAAAGCATTACCCAAGTGTGCTTTACTAACTTACTCTTGCATTCTCTACCACTTGCAGAGTACTTGGCAATGCTTTTCTGGAAGGAAGGAAAGGCTCAGTATGGAAACACATGAGCGTCATCACACACTGCAGGGAAGTCAGAGCCACCCTGAAAATGCTGCTCACCCTGCATCTCAGGTGCACTTTTAACTCACAAATATTTGCCTTTCTCAAAACGTTGTTTTCCAAATAAACAGTTTGAGACCATGAACTCTACTGAGGGAAAATAAAGCAAATTAAACAACCATGTTAGGATTTGGTATCACTAAACTTGGAAACCAATTAACTTCTACTACTCTGAGGAAAATTAGTGGTGGTATAGCAGGGCATGAAAAATCACTGCAGAAAAGTGCAAGAATTTTAATATGAAATCACAGAATGGCTGAATGTCAGGGGCTAGAAGGAACCTCAAAAGATTATCTAGTCCAACTCCCCTGCCAGAGCAGGATCACCTAGACCAGATCACACAGGAACACATCCAGGCAGGTTTTGAATATCTCCAGAGAGGGAGACTCCGCAACCCCACTTGGGCAACCTGTGCCAGTGTTTTGTCACCCTCACAGGGAAAAATACCCCTCATGTTTAAATGAAACTTCCTATGCCACAGCTTCCAGCTATTGCCCCTTGTCCTGTCATTGGGCATCATTGAGCAGAGCCTGGCTCCATCCTCCTGGCACTCACTTTCTACCTCTTTATAAACATGAATCAGGTCATCTCTCAGTCTCCTCTTTTCCAAGCTAATGAGCCCCAGCTCCCCTAAAATGCAGCAGCCTCTGCAACTAAGCTTTTAAGGAGGACCACAGGCATAGATCCACCTCTTTCATGGTGAGACAGTGCCAGAAAGCAGGCAGTGACTCAGCCTTCTCGGCTACAAGACTAAAAGCCTGGTAAGTACAGAATAGCTTCACCTCTCAACAAATTCAGTGGGAATGCAGAGTTCTCCAGTTCTTTAGGAGCCCAGCTAGGTTAGCTGTGATTAACTACTTCCAAGCCTGGATGTAAAACTTACTACCAATAGAGCTCAAGATGTCTTAGCAGGCTTAAGATGCTGCGACACCTTGTATAGATCACTTAAAACATTTTGAGGAAAAACATTCTCTCACAGGAAGTGGTTTGTGTGAATTTGAGATGGGCCAAGGTGCTACACCAGATCCAGCTGAGAAATCACAGCATGAAACTAGCAGAGAGATCTTTGAAACCAGACCTGGGGGTATGAACCCCTTCTGAAGGTGCTTAGCTTTAATCTGACTGAGTTATACTCAGCTGCACTGAGCACTTCATTTTCAACTTGATTCTATTTTTTTTAAATGAGTGGACTGTAGCAATACCAGGGATTTCTAAACAGCTCATCTCCATTTTGAGAAATCAAAGATGTTCTTTTCCACTCATAACTGATACACAAATAAAATGGAGACCATTTAATTTTTATCTACGCAAGAGTGTCTGGCAGCTAGTAAGAGCCCTTGGAATGTGGAATCTGAGAGCTTATTTGGTTTTTCATGCTGAGAATAACAAAGTCAGTTTCTTTCAAAAAAACATAAACAGGCAATGACATGGCTTAATCAGATATTTTCTTATCACCCCCCAACTGCACCCAAGCAGTGGCTGAACTCTATTGTAGTTTCACTTCCCAGTCCCTTACCTCAGGTTTGGTTTCTGTCCAAAGGTGAGCCCATAAATCTTAGTGAGGTAATTGGCTGCAAAATCCGCACTGATTAAAGTATTTGGTAGGAATTTTGGAGCCACTGTTAGCTGTAAATGAAATATACAGGGGAATTCCAATTATACACAATAAATGTTTTAACCAAGTATTAGATCAGCAACAAAATGCTTGGGAAATTGTTTTCTTTAAACAGGTACAAATAAATTAATCTGAATGCATATTGCATGAACAAAACCAAATTGTCCTCGCTCACTAATCTCTCCAGGAAGGAGACAGACTTTTGCTCAAAGATATGCAAGTGTTTGTTTTGGTTGGAAGAGTCCTGTCTCCTTTTGATGGAGGAAAACAAGAAATTGTTATGCGGAGAGCAAACACTTTGCTTATTATTGTTCCTAGTTCCTCAGTCTGCTCTGCCAAAAAGGTCCAACCAACAGTGGCCTGCTGCTCTGATGGAAGCCTGTTGCTGGTCAGCAGCAATAAGACAAGGAGCAATGGCTACAAATTGGAACATAGAAGGTTTGACCTCAACATGACGAGAAACTTTGCAGTGAGAGTGACAGCACTGGAGCAGGCTACCCAGAGAGGCTGTGGAGTCTCCTCCTCTGGAGACTTTCAAAACCTGCCTGGATGCATTCCTGTGTGAACTATCTAGGGGAACCTGCCTTGGCAGGGAGGTTGGACTTGATCTCTGGAGGTCCCTTCCAACCTCTAAAGTTCTGTGACTCTGTAAAGTGTGACTTCATGTGTCTGTTCCAATACTGCATCCATTTACAGCTATCTTTTCCACAGAGGAGAAAGCAGAGATGCTTCTGAGCCAAATGATGGACTATCAGATAGGGCTTCTAAGCAAAGACCTACTGTACAGTGATAAATTGTTCATTAAACAAGTGATCTACCAGAAACAAAATACAGAAAGGTCCTGTCTCAAAAACTTCATAGCTGATGAGAGGTGTAGGATTTGATGCTTTGCCTCTTGGCCTATTACTAGGTATATCCATGATTTAAAAAAATAATGCTAGGAACATCTGCATCTGAGAAAAAAATTGATGGGATAAAAACTGATGACCAAAGAAGACGTTCTATAGAGTATCTGGATAATACAACAGTGAGGTGCACTGAGTGCTGCTAATAGCAAAGTCCTTCATCTAAGAGCCAAGAACATGAGTTACAAAACAGGCTGGAGGAGATGCTCTGCAAAGCATGGACCCAGCTGCATGCACCAAGATGAAGCCCTTGGGAAACAAATGATGAACACAATGCAGTGTTAGATATGATCCTTGAAGACTACTGACATCCAGCAGGCAGGTGCCATCCCCACAGTTAGAGGGGTTAACTACAGTACCAGTGAAGTTACTCTTACAACATTTTATGTACACACTGTCAGGCTCTGGAGAGAACATCTTTTGTAGGGCGATGCCCAATCTCTGACATACAAAGCTTGGACATCACAATGAGAAACTCTGGGCAGTGGAAGACAGGCATTCATCTCACAAGGAAAGTCTGACAGAGCCTCAGAAATCAAAGAGCCTCTACTGTGACATGATGTTGAAAATTCAGGCGCAGCAAACAGACCTCACTATTTTCACCCCTGTGGCACAGTAAAGTTTTCCTCCTGAAAACACAGGCTGTTAGGTCATAGCTTCTGTACAAAACAAAGGGCATGGCTCAGACATGTGAAATGAGAGACAGCAGAACCACAAGAAAAAGGAAAGAGGAAAAGAAATTTCATTCCAAAATAATTTTCACTTGCTCAGGAATTTGCTTTGGCATTTCAGCAGTTAGTCATGAGACTGTGCTGGTTTGAACTAACTGGAGGATTTGAATGAGAAATTAGACTATAGGCTGAGAAGGAAAAACACTGATGATGCTACTTCACTCATGTTTACTGAGAAAGAAAAAAAAAATTGTTTAAGAGTTGTAACCCAAACATAGATAAGTCAGACCACTTTGGGCCATGGCTGTCTCTCTCCCTTCCTAGCTGGATCTGAATAATTTCACTAACTTCTTTCCTGCTGCTAATCCCCCTGGCCAATCTACCTTCACCTATCTGCTGCGTAAGACAGATGGTGAGAAAAGACTGGGGAGGGAGGAAGGTGGTAGGGTGGTTAAAACCTCCTCTTAGGGACTTTGATTTCTGGGAGGAGTGTGCTGTTTTTGTATTACCTTTTTTACTGTATACATCTGTAAATATCTGTTATGCATTGTAAATATCTGCTTGTATATTGTGCAAAGCTGTAAATATAAAGCTTTATTAACTTCTAGCCGACTGAGTACTAGCCTGGGTTATTTCAAAGTGTGGGGGGGCGGGGAACTGCCAAACCACCACAGAGACTAACTGACTTTCACTGGGTGACTGTTTGAAGGACTAGTGCTGGATTATTGTAACTTAGCAAAAATAAAGTTGACTGAGTGGCTTTCCTGGTATATTGCCTAATTAGCAGCCTGCATTTCTCCAGCTGCAATTTTCTCGCAGCTTTAGTCCTGAATCTTCCTTCCCTTGAGGCAGGTTGTGTTTCTTCACTGCTAGTTAATGAACCAAGCAATGAACTTGGAATTCCACAAAAGTCTTCACCAGTTTTGGAACAAGTTTCCTTGCTTATAACAGGCTTTGATATCAACAGAAGTACTGGACCCAGGTGAACCCTTTTTCACTTCGGATATAAGAGGAAATGTAATGCCTTCTCTCACCAAAATCACCAGCTTACAGTAAGAAATGACAGCTCAGGACCTGGCCTACAGTTTGGTAGAAGAGGTTTCCATTATTCACAAGGTGTACTTTGGATACTATGAGATAGATACAAATTATCAGAGTGGTGGGAAAGGTTAAAAAGGAAATTCCAGCATCCATTCTGTACTTGAAGTCCTTGTTCCCCACAAGCCACAGAAGGCTTTTAGTCCATTATGCCATTAGCCAACTTTTCTCAGCGCTAGTTCAATGAAAGATAGTTTAGACACATCTAATGGGATCCCAAGTGAAGATAAAGCAGCATTAAGATAATCCATAAAACAAGGAGCAAACCACCAGCAAATCCCTGCTCTCCTCCAGACACCACAGTCACTTGATCGGCGGCAATGCAGTCTGAAGCCAATCTGGTTTGTCCTAGTCAGTGCTGTCTAAATAACTGAGTTATTTCTGTGGGCCCACAGCTCCTCACTGTAACTGCTTCTGACATTCGCTGATGGTTGCATTTTCTTTTGGGATCCTTTTCTCTCTGCAGTAAAGCCAGAAAAGCCAAACACTGTTGTGTCACACAGGGAAAATTGGAGTGCAAAGTTCTGGAATATTAGTCACAGTCTGGCTTGCTCCTTTTTATGGAGGTCTTAACTGCCAAGATTGTTTTATGGAAATGGTGTTTGAACGGGAGACAAGAACACAGTGTTACTGTACTAAGAAATGGATTCTATTCCCAACCACTCCATACAGAAATCCATGGAGTGATTCTGGATATGTCTTGGCCTGACTGAAGCCTAAAAGTGAATAAATAAAACATGAAAAGGTCACAGATTATAAAAGGATAATAAAATATACATACAGACATGCATAAGAATAAAGAGAGAGAGAGAGGAAAAAAAAGGGAGGCATGGAAGGGCAGGGGTTAGAGACAAAAGAAGCTCTGCCTGAAGTCTTAACTTATATTTGCCTGTGGCATTCTAGTTTCTTCTGTAGCAAATATTTGTGGACAATCACCGGAGATAAAGAAAGCCATAATGGGAGCCATACAAATGTGAGGGTATGTGAGAAGTGATTTCATTTCCTAGCCTTGGCAGTAAAGATGTGCTTCTGTCATGACATCCACTTTGGGTCATTAATAGGAAAGCACTTCGGATCTTCTCAGTTAAAAAGGGAATTCAGCTCCCACCACTGCAGCCAAAAGAAGAAATTCTTAACTTGTATTCACAAGAACATGAACCAGGGAAACCTGGACAACTTTTTCCAGATCCTGATGACTAAACACAGGTATTAAGATGGGTTTGTTCACAGATCTTTCATCTGGACTCTCTTTCATCTGGACTCCTTTGATGAGATGTGCAGCATTCCACATCGGTACCCCACAGCTTAGTTGCACACAGACAGCTACCAAATCTGCATGCAGCTGCTCCAAAGCCTGCTGAAGACAGTGGTCATCTAAAAATGCAGGGGCTCTCTGCACCTCCCTCCACAAGGGAAACCTTTCACCAGCTGACCAAATAAATGTCCCAAACACACCAGCACGTGCACCCTCTGATTTTTAGCACAGATTGTCTTGATCTTAGGTGACTCTGCACTGGGACATCACCTTAGCACTCTTTTACCTATGTAGGATATCTGTGTTAAAAGAATTGAAGACTTCCCTGTTTAACCCTTAGAACTCAATTGGAAAAGAACTCTGAAAGCCTTGTGAGCCTTTTACCTTATTGTTTGCCAGGTACAGGTAATTCAGATTCTCTAGATGCTCAAATGCTTCCTCTGGCAACCCTTAAAAACAGGAATAACAAATCAGTGACACTGGCACCTTACTGCCTCTCTGAGTGACAATACAAAAGGGCTGCTCTCTCTCTCTCAGAAAAGGTATTTAATGTGAGATGTAAATATTTTTCATTGTCACTGAAAATCTGACTCTGATCTATTGTTGTCTTGCTGGTTTTTTTTTTTTAAAGAAGACAGACTGGTAGAGCGGTGGAAGATCATTACAAATCCTAAGCATGGGAGGCTTGTGGCCAGCTCCACGGGCAAGGGTTGGGTACAAAGCTGTATGGGGTTTGTATGGCTGATAATCAGCACTTTCAGCAACCATCTGACAAGCTTCTGATGTCATTTGCTCACCAATCTGCAAATCATTTTTCATGGAAGGACATCATCTGAGGTTGTTTAAGGATTGGATCAATCAGATCTATGGCCATGATGTTGCCAAAATACCACCAGTATGTGTGTGTCAAAACCCAGCTTCTGTTCTGCTCCCCACAACCCAGACAGCTACACAGTAACCAGTTCAGGAAGCTAATCCAACTGGGAGCTTACCCTCTCCCATAATTACTAATTTTCAAATGAGTCACTCCACATCCAGCTGACCACACAAGCACAATTGCTGCCAAAATGGAAAGGCTGCAAATAACATTTTCACCTGGTACTGAGATAACCACAAGCCAAAGGTGAAACTATTTCCAGTATGTGTCTCAACACATATCAGAAACTCAGGGCTGTACTGAAGCTTGTGAAAGAAACACCAAGCCCCAAAGCTAACAACATCAAGGTCTGAAGGTATTAAGTACCTTCCTTGTGTCAGAGTGCTGTGTTTGGGTCTTGCAGATAGCATGTCCACAATTCTCAGTAAGGGCTGTTCCCTGTCACTGAAGCATTCAGAGCAACTGAGTGGCACACAAGTTAAAATCAGTTTTATCTTTCACACTGTATATCCTCTCAGTGTTTAGTTCAGTTCCTCCATTTCTTCTTAACCACCTACTGAGTTTCTCCAACTAGAAAGTGACTTAGCAAGCAAAGCCTGCCTACAAAAACCCAACCAGTTTGAGAGTGACAGAAGCTGCCTTATTTGCAACACAGATTATCTGTATTTGTACCAAACTGCCCAGGACTGAACTGCACTAACTGACTAGACTGAGCTAAACCAATGGATTAAGAAACAAGGTCAGTCAGAACAAATTAATTCAGCATGTAGACAGTTCTGGTTCTCAAGTGCTTTGTGTTGATGTGTCTGTGGGACTCGAGGGAGTTTCCTGGATGACAAAATCTCATGCCACAGAACACAGTGCTGCTGCCAGGACTGCTCTACTGGTTCACTAAGGCTGCATTCTTATACACTGACTATTAGGTTTGAGATAATAAAGTGCCTCCATCATCTGCGTGATGGCCAGAGGAGTGAGGGTCATACCTAACCACTCTAACCAGACAGATCTATCACACTGTGGCTTTCTTTGTCAGCTGCCACTGGCCTCAGTGCAGCAGTTGGTGTTGCGGAGGCACAAGCTCTGTCCACTTTCTGGCTCTGCTGGCTTACCTTTTGAAGTCAGCCTGTTGTTTTGCAGATTGAGAGTTTCCAGCCTGTAAAGTCGAGCGAGCTCTTCTGGAAAGATTTCTTCTATCTGGTTATTCTAAGAAAACGGAGAGTATTAATCACCAGAAAAGTAACCCAAGAAGGATTCCAATAAACCCAGACTGTGAATTCCAGTAAAATTTGGAAGTGAATCCACCATGTCAAATGACTGTCAAGAGTTCTCTCCATAATGAGCCAAACTCAGATCTCAAAATGAAGATATCCAAACCCAACAGCATTTGAAGATCTGAACAAGTTTTTGGCTTTTTTCCCATCTCCAGAAATATCCAGCTCATGCGCTGGTAACATACCAAGTGTGTGACTGTTTGGCAAGGCTAATAACCGACAGCCAAACCCAGCAGCTGTAGCAAAGCATCTGTGCCAAGGCTGGCACCATGGATTTCCAAGTTCAGGACTTCTGTCATTCATGAGATGCTTTAAAAACACTTCTTTGTGGTCAGAGAGGGTTAAACCGGGCTTTCTATTTCTAGTTCTGTTGTCAAGAGGACTGCCATCAGATTATAATCATCATGCTAGCTCACATTTTGACTGCTAATGAGTGATTCTAAGGGACCATCAAGGACTGGAAGCCAGGCCAATACAAAGAAAGTGACAGCTACTGCTCCAAAAAGCTCCTTCACTTTTGCCATTAGAGACAGGATCCATGGCTAGCACATGCCATTACATGAGCTGGGACAGCTCATTACAGTTTTTCTAACTATGCTACGCTTGGAAGCAAAGCTCTGAACAAAACCTGCATTTCATCCATTGAACAGAACTGGCAAACAGAAGCAAAAAACAAAAAGCAGTAGTTTGAGGGCCAAAATGGCACTGAAAAACCTGCAAACACTGCCACCACTCAGGAGAGGAATGGCTGTGAGGCTGTCACACTCCAGCCCTAGCCACTTCATCAGGTATTAAGAGTGCAGGTGGGAAAAGGATGTCTGCCTGGATGTTGGTCACTGGGATCAATTCACTGATGTCAGAGCAGAGAAACCTGCTGATGGTACAGACCAGACTGCTGCCTCTACCTGCAGCTTGCATCCCATGTCCTTACAATGCCCTGACAGGACACGATGTTTCCTGCTTCAAGTGTGACATCAGGCTCCCAGCACTAGGCAGTGCTACTCACCGCCATGGGTGGCTTCAGCCGTGCTCTGCATGCTCCCTGCACGGCCCATGTGCTGCAGGAAGAGACAAGGCACTGGGGGCACCAGTCGGGTCTGAGTCTGGACTGGTATCCTGTGTTCATAATCTTAAACTAACAAGTAGTGTTGCCAGAAAAATGCTCACTAATGAAGCAGCTTAGCCCATCCTTTCCAAAGACACCTCAAACCCAAATGCCTCTACCACAAACAGTAACTCGTAGGTTGGCCAGAAGCTCTGCTCTCGGAACTGGGAGAGAACACAAAGATTTGCTAGCTTTTCGCCTCCCTGGATCCGTGCAGAGAGCGCTAACGCTGGACACCAGCAGTCTGTCGAACACCTGGGCCTGCTGCACCTTCTGCTTCCAGACCAAGCCGAGAAGCCGCGGAAGGAAGCTGAAAGGAGCCGGATTAGACGAAGAGTCCTGCACGACCCGGGCATCCCCCGGGTGCAACTGTGGGAACCGGGAGGCTCACGCCGGCCCCGGGCCCCGCGTCAGGGGCGCGGCTCCCTTACCTGCAGGGAGAGGTGGTTGGTCAGCTCCGGCAGCAGCAGCGGGAACTCCTTCAGGTCGATGCCGCCGCAGTCCACGACGCCCTCCTGGGTGCAGCCGCAGTCGCGGGGACAGGCGGGTCCCGGTCCGGGCGGCAGCCGCCGCCGCTCGGGGCCACCCTCGGGGAAGTCATTGCCGGCCGCCGGCGGGCGGGCGGCGGCGCAGCCCAGNCAGCTAAGCCCTCCGCACCTCCCGCCCAGCGGGTCCCTGGCTACGGCCGACGGTCTGGCAGTATCCACCGCACCGTCCTTGGCTCCTCAAGTTATTTATTGCTTTTTTTCATACCGAGCAGTGCTAGACGATCCCGGAGATTTATAGTGGAGGTTATGTGGTGTTATTTGTATGTAAGCTGTTGCTCCTCTCAGTTCTGCACAGGAAAGAAACTTTCTAACACAAACACGGAGTGACTCAGGATGTCAGGATGTCTCTAGCAACGGCAACTTGATGTGCATCGAACAATAACAAAATCTCATAGCTACTGAAAACAAAATGGGCTTCCTATTGATTTTGGACAGCGCTAATCTGAACTTTAGAGGCCTGGCTAATGCTCCGTTTTTATCTTTCTGGCAGCAGGTTAAAACAATGCAAACAGAAGTTGAATATCTTCTGGGCAAGCCAGATGGCCCTAATCCAGCCCCTTGGGTCTCAGTCATTGCCCTCCTCAGATTTGATACACAATGACCTGCAGGAAGGGCTGCTAATGGCTTCTCTTTTATCCCGTGGCCATTCTACTCAACAGTACAGGCTGATCTGCTAACATGAAAAAGGGCAAGGGCTGTATCTCAAGTACTCTGTTCACCTCTGCCAGACCAGGCTCCTTCTCTGCATCAGAAACAAAAAACACCTGAGCCAGGCTGGCAGCCGTCAGAACTGGCACACCCCCATCTGCATCCACAGGGTTCTGCTGCTTTCACAGAACCATTCAGTTTGGAAAAGCCCCTCAAGACCACCAAGTCCAACTGACATCCCTTCTCTACAAGGTTCACCCTAAACCATACCCCCAAGCACCACATCCAAACGACTTTTAAACACATTCAAGGTTGGTGACTCCACCACCTCCCTAGGCAGCCCATTCCAATGCCTGACCACTCTTGCTGGGAAAAAATGTTTCCTAATGTCCAGTCTAAACTGGCAGCTTGAGGCCATTCCCTCTTGTTCTATCACTAATGACCTGTGAGAAAAGACCAGCACCAACCTCTCCAAAATGACCTTTCAGGTAGCTGTAGGCTGCCCTCAACCTCCTCTTTTTCACATTAACCTCCCTCAGTCGCTCCTCATAAGATTTATTCTCCAGGCCCTTCCCCAGCTTTGTTGCCCTCCTCGGAACTGTCTCCAGCACCTCCACATCCCTCCTGTAGCGAGGTGTCCAAAACTGAACACAATACTCGAGGTGTACCCTCCCTAGGGCAGAGTACAAGGGGACAGTCACCTCCCTACTCCTGCTGGCCACAGCATTTCTAAGCCAAGCCAGGATGCCTTTGGCTTTGCCACCTGGGCACACTGCTGGCTCATATTGAGTTGCTTGTAAATTACAACCCCCAGGTCCCTTTCTGCAGGCAGCTTTCCAGCTACACTGCCGCAAGCATGTAGTGTTCCTTGGGGTTGTTGTGGCCCAAGTGCAGGACCTGGCATTTAGCCTTGTTGAAGCTCATGCCATTAACATTGGCCCATGGATCCAATCTACCCAAGTCTCTCTGTAGAGCCTCCCTACTCTCACATGAATCAACACACTGCAAACTTTGGATGCTGTGGAAGCATTGGAGAGATCTTGCTCTCAGTAACATTCAAAAACCCTGAATAACTTCTCTAAACACTGTCTTGTACTTGAAGGAATGGGAGAAGATGAGACTTGAGATAGATGGTTTTGCTGTGGTGTTGATGCTTGCTATCAACATGCTGGGTAATTTTAAGCATTTAAAATTGATTGGTTGAGTACTTCTGCCCCTGCAGAAGTAGAGGTTCCAAGTTTGTGAAAGCTGCACATAATTAAATTAATCTCTTCTGTAAAATATTCCAGAGATCAGACAGTGCTACTCATACAGCAGATAGGTATCAACAGTGGGATCAAAATTGCCCATTTGAGTATGCCAACAGTGGATTAGTATAACCCTTGAGATTTGGTGACCTAATCTCAGAAACTATTTCAGAAATCTTAAAGAAAATAAGCTCAGAAAGTATGACAGATCAGGTCCCTAACAAAGTGTTTTTCCCATGTATCAGCTTACCCTTAATGATAAAACAATCAAACCCCGACCTTCTGTGCAGGTCACAACCAGCCTTGCTGTAAGAAAATCATCACTGTTAGCATACAGCTATGTCACAGTTGGTATGGGGCTCTATAGATTTGCAGCAGGCTGGTCTTTCCACACACAGAGATGAAAAAATATTTAACATCTGACATTTTATCTACTGTACCCTAAAACTTCTGAAGCATCCTCACTCCCTTGTCATTAATGTGTACAATGCCTTTGAAGTGAATGCTGCTCTGGTGCCACAGAGAGATGCTTTGGATACAGAAACATCTGCTTACATCTGGAATGCAGGCAGTAAAGCCAGGCATGATTCTGATTTTATTTTAGTTGAAGTAACTCACTCCATTTCAACTCAATCCCACAGGCTTGATCCAAAGCCTTATTAAGACACCTTACTAAAGGAACAGCTCAAACCCACCCACCCCCCGCCAAAAGAGTCAGTCCTCTTCCTTTCCACCCAAAGACTGGAGTTACACTGAAAGCAGCTCAGTGCTTTGTGTGGTTGCATCTCTCTGAATCAAGAAAGAAGCACCAGTGACCTCTGCACCTTGCTGTCACACAGCACCAGAGGCACTGTCTGGAGAAGGATGCTGAAATTTCAGCAGTTACTGCATGCTCCTGTGTGGCTATCTGAAAAAAACATCAGACTCCAAATATCTCATCTCTGTATCTCCACACACATTTTCACAGGGAACACAGACTGAAAAACATCCTCTCCATCACTATCAACATGTTAACTGAGCTTATTACACTGAATACCCCTTCCAAAACTGCAGCTGAAAGGCAGGCTGCTGGATGCTGTCCCACAATCCAGCTTAAAAAAAAAAAAAAAATCCCCCCCCCCCAAAAAAAAAAACAACAAAAAACCCACAAAAGTGCTCAGAAACTCACCTTTGCTGTCAGAAATCAGGTGAATGGAGAAGAACATTTCTCTGGCCCCCACAGGCTCCCTCAGCTCATGCCATGTCCGTTACATGCGCTGAGCTCAGAGTGAGTCTCCCCTTTCCAAGTCAGATCCTTTCCAGATGTGAGCAGCAGAATCAGAGCAACAGGCAACCCTCTACCAACGAGTTTCCTGCATTTCCAATGAAATCAGAGAGGAATTTTCCAAAGTCACCATATGGGAAAATGTGAGTAGGAAAGAGGAAGCAGCTATAGTCTGAACATAAAGTATTGGGGAAGCAACAATCTCCCATTGCTTTTTATCAGAAGGGTTTGCAAGACCCACAAGAGATGCCAAAAGCAAGCATGCTGGAACTGAGAGAGGAGCAGCAGAGGTGGTGTGCGCTTCAGCATTTCACTGTGAGACACCAGAGCTGCACCAGCTGTCACCACATCTCCACTTCCTTCTGCAATCAGCTCAAAATCTGAATTCCAGGTGGGAATGGCCTCCCATTCCCTGGGGATCTGGTTCACATTAGCCAGGAACAGGCAAATCAGCAGTTTTTCACGCATTTCACCTCCCTCCCCTTTAACTCCCCCTGCTTTTCAACCCATCAACTGATCCTCAAGAGACCAGGGATTCATAGGCTGAAACTAGACATTTTAGAGGCAAAGTGCCTAAATTTGATAGAACACTCCATCTAGTCAAGCTTTTTTTATCTGCTAAGCTCCATTTCACAGCAGTAAACATCAAAACAACCCTCCAGCAAAAACACACACAGCTCCAGCCCTGCTTATAGTCAGCTCAGAAGCCTCACGTCTCCTACTTGTCCTCTTCTGGTGCAGAATAGAAGGACAAGCAGTCTGCAGCACAGCATGCTTCAAGTGCAGCAATGCTTCCAAGAAAGCAGCACAGCTTTTTGTCACTGACAGCAAAATTGTTCTTTTAAATGCAAAGCCACCTGATCTGTGAATGCCCTGCAGTGCTCCATACAGTACCTCAATCAAATCTGCAGAGGGTCTGCCCTCCTCGAGAACACCACCTTCCTGCTGAATTCCAGAGAAGGGACACTGGTTCTTTCCTCTCAACTCCAGCTGAACTCAAGTCTAAAGCAATTAAGTTATTTCCTCCCTCTTTTCTTCCAGGATCCTATCAACTGGAACTGATCCCCCTCTGTGCCACGTGTAAGTTTCAAAAGTTAGTGTGAGAAATATGTTTTTACTAAAACAAAACTGAAGCAAAGCTGGCTGCTTTCTCTCACTGATTCAGAGATCCAGGATGCATTTGCCTGCCACTCTTTCTCTTACAGCACCCTGAGGCCAGGCAGCAAATTCCACACGGTTTTCAAGGGAGAAGAAAAATACTGTGCCTATGCTGGGGGGCCACCTCACTTACCCCAGTGTGCAGAGAGAGAAGAAAGAGTAGGGTTGGCTGATTATTGATGTCAGAACAGCCCACAAGAGAGGGGAAGAGAGCATGATTCACCCTTCTCCAACAGTGCTTTTTTGTTGTACAAGCTGTCACATAGCATCTAGAGCTACTATGAAGAGGGGCATTACACCTCCTTCAGTAGTGAAACAGAGGCACACAAGTGTCACAACCAACCCAAGACTACTCAGCCAGATGAAGACAGCAGCAGAAACCAGATGTCCCACATGCAAGGGGAGGTGACACTTCCGCTTTTACCCTATGCTACAAATTACGTAGAGAGCCTGGGCTTTGTCAAGTTTTCACTTCCTTCTCATCTTATCAACACATCCCAAACTCACTATCTCCAGGCCCAGTGCTGCATTTGCATTGTCAGAACCCAAATCCTCAAGAAAACCACAGCTGGATCCAAACCTATCTAAGGGCTTTCTGACCTGCCACTAAGCCAAAGGCTGTGCCCTGCCATGATATGTGGGCTCAGGCAAGCTGTTTCTATTCTCTACAGCCTTCTAGTGCTGTCAGATTAAAGAATTTTCACTGCACAATTCACCACATAGAATTAGTTGCAGGAAACATTTTCAGTCATACTCAGGTCTTTGTACTCTTGCACGTACCCTGCTGATGGTTTTGAGCAGTGTTCGCAGCCTAGCTGAAGAAACATTTTCAGGTTTAGAAAAAAAGCTGAGAACGCTGCTTTGGTGCAATCTTCTTATCGTGTACACGGCACAGAAACAGGTCCTTGGGCAAACAACTTCTCAGGCGCTTCACTGAGCACCTGGCAGCTGTAACAGCCAGTACGTCCACAGCACACCACAGGGCTTTTGCAAGGGGCCTGGCACTAAGCCTTCTGTGCTGGCTCCAGCAGAAAAAACACCCCAAGTTGGTCAAGGACAGACCTTGGTAGCTTGAGCTCAGACTTTCCAGATCTCTTGCAGACCTCAGGACTTGTCCAGCGCCAAGCTGCAGTACGCAGCACACTCCACTCCACTGTTGTAACCGAGACAGCTGGAACACTTACCTAAGCTGCACTTGTCTTGTGGAACCACAACCACATTTGATCAAGACAGCACAGAAGTAGCTCCAATCCGAGACCTGCTTGGTCTGACTTTGTAATTAATGTCACTGTCCTAGAGATTTTAGGCTGAATTTAGATGTGGTATAATTAACTTAAATAATAGACACCCCAGTCAAGTAACATGGCAGAAGACAAGAGGTATAAGCAGATCTAGTGGAACATGAGCTCCATGTACAGGCATCTGCTCATTTGTGATGAGCATGGAGTGAGGCATGAGGCTTTCAGGAGATTCAAGTTTTACTATTAGCTTAGAATGTAATACAACATTCTTTATTCTCACCTTTATGGATCTGACTTAAAGAAGACTCTACAGAGAGTGGACTTCCTGAAGTGTCCACTGCTTTGTGCTGATACTATGATTTTGTTTGAAAGGAGAGAAAGAAGTCCACAAAAATTCTTTTAAGCAACTGGCCATCATTTGCTGCAAAAAAATAATCAAAACAGAAAGAATAAAAATATTTTTTTGTCTCCAAAGCAGGAAGGGAAGCATTTTTCAGACCTAAGAATGCACAATAGAGTCTGGCTATAAGCCTGCTGGCATCTGTATCTTGATCTGAATGAACTCTAAGACGTCTGTTATCCCAGCGGACATGTACAGCTTTTAAAAATTACAATTAAAAACCCCACAGGACTGCTTTTCATCTACCTGAAACACAGGACACAGACACAGTGCACTTTGTACTTGTTTTATACTATCCATGTCCCTGGATATCCATGCAGCATTATCACATATTCCTGTCCTTGGATCACAGTACATAACATGCCCCAGAGAACTCACCCAGGGCCACAGAAAGCCATCTGCTTTTGAGTTAGCAATGAGTCCTTCTTACAGACACAGGGTAGAGAAGAGATCACACTGTCACTCCAACAAACTATGCTGCTGTTTATTTAAGTAATAAAGGATTTTGTACCAAACGGTTGGGGGGGGGGGGGGGGGGTTTCCAGCATTTGTTCTCCACATGTGGTTTGCTTCCTCAAGTGTTGATTTTTCATAGTTAGAAACTTTTCCCTGCCTTTTATCCACCAGGCTAATTGCATTCTCATAATCCTCTGTTTAGGAGAGCTGGCATCAGCTCAGTGCTCTGTAAAACAGGAAGCAATGCACTTCCTATTCCAAGGAGGCAATGGCTTAAACTGACCTCAGATGAATTGGACAAATGGGAAATGGACAGATCCAGCCCTGCAATTATTTGAAGGTTTTGTCATCGGGAGAGGGAAGACTTACAGTCAAGTCCCTTTGTCCCATCCTCTTGTATCCTAAAATGATCCATCACCCAGGAGATCAGCTCCTTCACCCAGCTGCCACAAACCACATGCAGCTGTTCACAGCCTCCTCACCTGAGCAAAGGAAACTTTCTAACTAAAGGGATCCTCACCACAGCAATTTAGTCTCTGCTTACTAAAGAGATCTCAGATTACCTACCTTGCACTACTAGGATGTGATTCACACAAAGCCACCTGCCAGATTCTCCATCCCTTGCAATTGCAAACCCCTGTCTTAGGCAGCCTGTGTCACATCCTCATGGTTATTCAACAGGTAGAGTCAGCCCGAGACAGCAACAGCTGCAGCAGCTCCACTGCCTCCAGCCTGCCTCACTTGCCCATAGATCTACCTTCAGTTATCTACAGAGAGCCACCCTGCCAATATCCCCAAAGAGAATTCCCTAACAATTCCCATTTGCTATTTGGATCCCCACAGGGACTGAGGTAGCTGAAGCAGCACATTTTCTGAAGGAAACTGGCTGTTCTCTGATCCTCAGCAATTTTCATTACTGCCTAGAAATAACTGTAAGGAAAGCAGCTATCACTTTTGAAAACACATATAGAATCACAGAATGGTTTAAAATGGAAGTGACCTGAAAGATCATATAGTTCCAATCCCCCACCATAGACAGGGACATCTCCCACTAGAACAGGTTCCTTAAGGCCACATCCCACCTAGCCTTCAACACCTCCAGGGAGGGAGCATCATACGGTATATAGTGTCTAAGCATATGCATTGCACCCGTATCCAAGTAGGCAAAGCATCAGAGCTGACACACAAAACCCAAGTTCAAGCTAAAAATAAAATTCTGTGTGCCAAACCCCAAACATTCACCCAAATTCCTGCAAGCCACATCTGCAGAGTCAAGCAGCACTCTGCCCACTGGCTCCAACTCAAGCAAACCTATTTGTTTCTCTTCTAGCAATGGATTCTGTTTGTTTCTTTATTATGAAAGTTCTTATCTGAAAGAGCCACATGAATTTATAGAAGAAAAGACAGGTAAGACAAACCTGCCAAGCTGGCAGCTAAGGCTGCTAAATGATCACACATTCATCACTACTGGTAAAGAACATCCAACGGCTGCCAAGGACAGCCACCAAGGTCTGGTAAAGAACTCCCCCTCCGCAAGGATTTTAATGTTTAAAGCTGAGATTTCCTCTGATGCAAGTCTGAGAATACAAAATCATCTGCCAACAAGTTTAGGCTTTTTCTTCTTTACACAAGGCCTTTGAAACAAAGCATTGCAACTTTTGCTGCGCTCAGTAGCTGGGGTACCTCTGGAGCTGCCTAATTCTGCTCTCAAGTGTCCCAAGTTAACAGAATTGCAGCAACATCAACTTCATAACAAAATCTGATCTAGCTGCAGAGGACTTGGGGCCCGAGGAGGTGCTGCTTGGTTAAGAGCATGATGGAGTGAGAAAACTTGGTGTAGAGAGATTGTAAAATGATACAAGCTTAGGTAATGCTTTATTTGGGTTATGCAAATATTACTCAATAGAATTCTGCAACAGATCAACAAGGCAAATCATTCTGCCCACGTTTGGGCTATCTTAGTTTTCCTTCCAAGGTATCAACACTCAGAAAATAAATTAGGGTAGGCGGATTTTTGGTCTAATTCAGTCCAGCCATTCTTTTAACCATTCACATTGGATGAGCAGAATCACTGGGTTAAATCTGCTCACTTTTATGATTATTTTAGTTAAACCAGGGAAGTCTTATGCAGCAGTTCCTCAGTCACGGCCCATGTGTCAATCTGCAAGGTGTGTATCCTGGACTGAGGGGCAGTTCGCGGAGTACCTGCTGACAAAAATGTCTGGGGGCAAGTGTCCTTCATGACAACTTGCACAAAACAATCCACTCAGTGCAGGGACACAAATCCATGGTTACCAATCTGAGCCACAGACACACAGAAGAAGAGGAAAAGTATATTTAATTTTCTACTAAACTTACAACCAGAATACATTTCCCCCAAATAGAAGTTAAAGCTTTTTACATTACTGGTAAGAATTCCATAAGATCACCACCAGATTTTCTCAGGAGAAAGCAGGTAAAATGTTGGGTCCCATTCCCTCTCTGTTCTTCTGGTGAACCTAATCCTTTTTCAAGGTGAATTATCATCAAATCATCTGATTCTCAAAGCAACTTTCTAGTTCCTACTACTGGATATTTTAATTTTTAATTCCAAAGTAGCAATAAGAAAAGTATTTGATAGCAAATTCCTAAAGGCCATTCTAGAAAACCTGTTGTTAGAGATCCCCTTTATAAGATTTTAGTGTAAGCAGCATTATTTGTTACAATGCAAGGCTTGAAAGCATTTGCATGACCTGCTATTACAGCTTTTTAAAAAAGGAAATTTAATTTGCGTTAAACTATTTATAACCTTCTTACTCTCCCTCCCAACTAACCTGAACAACAGCCTCATGCTGAAATTGTTCATATTGATTAAATTGGAAATTATCAGAAACACCCAGCATGTCCCATGTGTAAGAAGTGCCATGAGCTTAGCCTAAACGTTCTTGCCAGAGAGAAACTGATGGAGTTTAAGAGAATTAACATCTCTAACCACATAATTCAGGTGAGAGAGGTCCAATCAAACCCAGCCTGAACCATACTATTGATAACGTCTAGTTTTATTCTACTTCTTTTTGTCAAGAATATCAAGTGCTGACTGCTTGAGCTCAATAACGAGCTCAAAGTTTAGCTTTGCCTGGCTGAAGCTGTAGGTTCTGAAGTTTCATTGCCATGCCCATGTTTCCAGAGATCTTCAATTTGCCTTGAAAGAATGCCTAAAAAGAGAGAAGGATTATGTGAATGCAATGCCACACAATGTACTATCTCAAATGCACCCTTCTAGGTGTTCCCTGTTCTTCGCAGCCCCACTACTTCCCTTCTGGGTCACCTCCAGACTGCCCTAGCTAGCAGGGAGCCATGCAGCAGAGCAGGCACTGCCTGTCTTGAATTAACCTTTCTTGGGCCAGTTCTTTCAAAGAAAGCTAAGAACTGTTAGTTTGAAGATAAGCCATGGGGATTTAAATAAATAACTTAAACCCTCTCAAAACAAACAAGTCACTCCTTCTGTCATCTCCTCTTTGCTATACTTACAGTCTGAGGATTCATTTTGCCAGTCATCAGAGCCAACAGATCGGTGTCAGCCATTGTGATTGTACAATCTGCCTTCTTATCTGTAAGACAGAGTAGACTGTGAGGACTCAGAGATCAAAGAGTAACAGAAGCTGCAGTTCCACAGGTATATGCTGATGCTGCAGGTTAGAAAAACGGTACCTGAAGTACCTACATGTAACAGCCATTCTAAAAGTATCAGCAAGTATCACCCAATAACCCACAGACATCTGTGCCACCTTGGCAGCACAGACTACCTAACACTAAAGGTAGATGGACCTGTCTGAAAGGCACTAAGCAAGCTAAGTCCTTGAAAAGAAATAATCCCCTGCAACCAGACAGAATGCAAACTGAAGTTTTGTCAACTGAAACTTGCCAGCATTAAGGTAACTCAGAATAAATAATAAATGTGCTTTCCCCTGTGACACTTTGAAGAATTCATCACTGAAATTCCAGGCACTCCCTGACCTCCTTCAATGGGAAACACTATGTGCACTTGAAAAGTACTTGAGTTCACTGAAACCCAGAAATAAGCTGAAATCTTATTTTCATAAGCACTGATACAAGTATAGTGCATGTATCAAAGGGCTAAACCCTGCACACATCTCCTACACTCCGTTTATTATTAAGCTTCACTCTTTGACAGATGTTGTGCATACAACAGAAAGTGGTGATGCTCTTTTTTGTGGGAATTTAGATCACTGAATTCCAAATCATATCTCCTGTCATGTTTTCAATTAAAAATCAGTGCTGCATGTTGATGGGCAGCTGAGATTCTGAGGACAGACTGCTGCCTTTGGCTTTCTGTTTATGTGACATCAGATATATGACTTCAGATCCAAGACAGTATTTTCATGGCAAAGGTACAAATCCTTTACTCCAAGTTTTGCAGGGTTCCCTACCACCACCCAGGCTGTGTTAAAATGGAAGTTGTTTAGTTTAGCTGTTACAGTACTAGAGTCAAACAAGTTTTATTGCTCAATAAGCTGCAGAGAAGTAACTTGACAAGACAGACCAGCTTATCACCTACCAGTGTCTCCAGCAAAACAACTGAAGAATAGCTATCAGTTACATTTCTGGCCCAAATATTAAGAGGTGGAAACTCCTGAGGTCTGAATTTTTTAAATTTTTTTTTTGGTTAATTCTGATAATTCCGATTTCTGTCATAGTCATACAACAGATCAGTCTGGAGCCTCTAAGAAAATATGTGGCCACAACTCAGAGTAGAAGTTTTCTTCTTAGTCTGAAACACAGACTAAAAGCATCAGTAGTAAGTTTAAAACATAGGTAGCTCTACACCACTTTTGCTAAACACTGTAGCTAAAACATAACATGAATTTACCTTTTCATTATTTTTATGTGTTTTCTGTGATGACATAAAAAAGCAGCACTGACCTGAATTAACTGCCACAGAACCTTTACCATTTTTCACATCTACTACCCAGGTTGCTTCTTTCCCACCAGGACCATCTTTTATTTTGAAGGCAAAGATTCCACCAATTTTCTTGACAAATTGCTCTCCTTCCTGTAATGACCATGGAAGATGCAGATTAGTCATTTACTAACAACTTAAAGTCATTTACAACAACAACTTAAAGAAACCCAACAAGACAATCATACAGAATGTCAGGGGCTGGAAGGGACCTCAAAGGATTATCCAGTACACCCCCCCTGCCAGAGCAGGATCACACAGGACCACATCTAGGCAGGTTTTGAAAGTCTCCAGACAGAGAGACTCTCACACCCACCCTGGGCAGCCTGTTCCAGTGTTCTGTCACCCTCACAGTCAAAAAATCCCTCCTCATGTTTAAATGAAACTTCCTATGCCTCAGCTTCCACCCATTGCCCCTTGTCCTGAAGACCATTCTCACAAACTCTGACTAGATGTATTTAAATCCACCTACCAAGAGAAACAATCACTGTGCCAACACCCTGGTCCGGATGTAAGGCTGACAAAGTCCTATCTTTCCTAAATTGCACTTGCAAATGAAGAAACAAACACAAACTTCAAAGTTTCTTGTTAGCTAGCAAGCTTCTCACATAAAAGCTGAAGTTGCCTTTACTGAAATACCCCTCTGCAGGCAGGAATGGTCTGAAAAAAGTAATTTCCCATCATGGCACAGAACAGAAAGCCTTCTGACACCGACATTCAAAGCTGTAACATTTGTTTCCATGAGCAGTATGGAGGGACTGTTTGATGCCACTTTATTCCCACCGGGTTTCACACATGTTCTGTAGCAAATTAAAAACTTGTAAGTAAGAGTAGTAGTTGAATACCTCTTGGAGCTTCTTTTCAATCTCTTTGAAGACCAAATGAGACTTGAATCCATCGAGAGCTGCGCTGAGAGGCACAGCCGCAATCCGACGGGTGCTGAAAGGAAAGAGCCCTTCATTAACACAACATGCACCACATCTGCAGTGCCCTCATGGCACTGCCACCAGGGCTAACTTCAGCAGAGACAGGCACTCTCGAACACTGCAGCAGTACAGGGCAGTTACGTGATATCCGAGTGATAAAATCTAGGTACTTGGTACTGCACCAAGTACCTAGATTTTTCTGCACATGTGGACAGGACACAGTTTATAATAAAAATCAACCATTAATATTAAGATCAATCAGCAAATCTGCTGCCATACCCTGTGTGAAGAGAGCAGCACAGGCACCACCTCAGAGAAAAATCTGGGTTTTTGTACAACATATTACTTTTTTAACTCTCCATTTATGGGGTTCTCTTCATTTTTGCCACTACAGGTTCTAAACATTGCTTCCGACTCTCTGGAGCAGTCACCCTGCATGGCCTCATATCAGGAAGAAGCCTAAATTAGTTTCTGCAGAGGCACCCAGAGCCAAAGCAAACAAAAGATGTCCAAAGAAATGGCAAATGAGGCAGCAGGGAAGCCAAGTTTACGATCGTCTCTATCTCTTGGCAATGGAGTCCAAAACTGTGGTCAGGTTTGATGAAGTGACAGAACCACCTAAGAAACATTGCTAGAACTCATTTTTGTGGTGCTGACACTACACTGCGGATGTGCATTACAGTGGCAATAGAATGCATTCTCTCACCTGAAGACGACAAATTTTGGTAACAGAGTAAGGCTGTACTAACAGGATATAAAATTGTAAAGTGTTGAAACAAAACAGAACCATTGAACAGACTAAGTCAGAATGGGTCAATTCTTGCTGCTGTTTACCATGATGTACATTCCTGACAAAGGCTACCAATTACAGGCTAGATCTGAACCCGGTTACTAAGTCTGTGTGCACCGCTGCGGTAAAAATGGTGTGAAGTATCTTCATAAAGATGAAATGCCATCACCTTTCCCTTAATTACTCAATTCAAAACATCATTCAGTTACACAAGCAGTGTCCAAATAGATCAGCCACACCGGCTCATTCCAAAATCTGATATACATTAGTGCAACTCCTTGGCTCAGGGATCTCCCACACACAGCCTTTGGCAGAACTAAAGGGTTTTAAGCTTCTTTCATGCAGCATTGCTGAGATTTCTGTCTTGAGTTGCACCTAAGAATTTTTAATTCTCAAAGGTGAGAAAGGTGAAATGAGCTGTAGTAAATCAGATTTGATTGACTCGAAATATCATCTATCCATGCAAAGCAGATCCTGACAGCACCTCGATCTTCCTTACCGAAGCTGAAAGTGAAAATGCACATTTTAAAAAGCCTCACCTGAAGTTCTACCATATTTACAAATTGTAAGTACTTCCTCTCAATTCCTATCCATCTTAGGATGCCACAGAACTATAACAGAACACAACACAGATTTCATTGCAATGTTCTCCTCTCACTCCAAAATATGCTACAACTGCAAATCCTTTAGCAAGGACTGGGCACATAGCATCCCTGAATTTTAAAGACTGCTCAGAATACCACATGTATTCAGGAAACCAAACTAGTAATAATTTCAGCAGTGAAAGCAGTGGGCATCTCCATTCCCTTTGATGTCTTGCTTTCTTTGGCAAGTCTCTAGTTTCAATTAATTCATTTTAGCGTGGCCTGTTTTGTTTTTGTAAGGGTTGGAGTGAGTTTGTTGTCTTTTTTTCCTTTTTCTTACAGGAAATCACATGAGCCACTTTTATGGCCAGTCAGCTCTTTTCAGTAATGTATTCCTGTTAAATACACTGGGAGTTGTAAGACACTAAGTTACAGTCTCCGTATACACCTGTAGACACATAACAGTTCCAACTGCCGAGCAAGTTTTAGCTTACGGAGCAATTCCTTCCTTGCACAGAAGCAAGGAATAATCCTAACCAAAATAAATGTTGAAACACAAAGATATGGGAGCAGAGTCAGCACAACATGAGCTCAGTTTGCACGACCACCGAAGCCCCAAGTGAAGGTTTCCAAGGCCACTATAGCCAAGACCCGGACGCCAACGCTGAGTGTGCATTTCCACTCAGCAACGCATTTTCGTGCTCTACAGAGACGAGGTTTAAAGGGTGACTACTAGAGGCGACTCTTTTATAAGCTGCTTCAGTACACGAGGCGCTTCCCTTCCAAGAGGTCTGCTAGGCGCAGAGGGCAGCCCTCTCAGCTGCCCCCCAACTCTTGTCCCGGGGCATTACGCTGCGGACCGGGTTCGTCTAGCCCCGCCTGAGAGCGGCGGCAGGCCGCAGCGCGGCGGGCTGTCTCACCTGGTGGCTCCGGGAAAGCCCATACCGTACAGGGTCACCACCACGGCCCCGCCGAGGCCCAGGTTGTGCTGCAGCGCGACCTTTGCCCCTGGGACCTGCCTCCGCCCGGCCAGGCCGCGCAGCTGCCAGCAGAGCTCGGCGCACTGCGCCAGGCCTGAAAAATCGAGCACAGAGCGCAGCTGGTTACAGGAAGACACAAGCGGCAGGTACATTCCGCAAACCTTCCTGCCTGGCAAGACAGTAGCGAAGACAAGCAAGAGAAGCTGAGTTCGTTCATGGCTGCTCGGATACCTAGACGTGTTTTCTTGGGAGGCCTAAAACGAAGGTGAATCGTTTTTTAGCACAGTCCTCATTTTCAGGCTTATCCTCAGTCTCCCCCGACTTAACTCAGCTGGTTCTGCAATTATGATCCAGTTCCATCACACACACGTTTATTCTTCCCCCACCATCATCCACAGAACTCGATCCTTTTCTCTCCCTCTCCCCTAGGCAACTGCGCAGGCCTCTGGGCAAGGCAGGGGAAGAGCAACCCAATGCACCCAATGTCACACATTGTCGAGTGAAACATGGCAGTTCTAGAATTCCAGTGATAGAGGAGAATTAACAGGCTTCAGTTAAATTCTCCCAGGCTCAAGGATAATGTGTGTGATTGTACAACCTGCCCTGGAATAGTCTGAAAATTAAAGACTACTCACATGACATCTGAATGGCACAGTCAGCCTCAAGACTGTTAAAACAGTGAAATAAAGCTAAGTAGTCAGTAGATAGGTCATTACTAACTCTTCCCCCTCGTCTCACGGCATGAATACCAGCAATTGCCCCTACATCTATCACTGTGTAACTGCCGAAAGTTTCACACAAACTTAGCAATGCAATACTCCAGTCTTCTTACACATAGCCACAGCCTGCAAAGTTTTTCTTCCTAAGTTTCCTAACACTTTGCCCTCCTACACTAACTATAGATTATCTAGCCATTACAGCTGCTAGTTTAAGGTTTCTTGTTTTACAAGGTTTCTTCTTCTCCAGTTTTCTGACAGCTTCTCATTTCTAAAGGAAGAAGGTGAATTATCTTCACAAACCCAAACAGGTTTTATCCAAAAGCTATCTCATTTGGAAGCAAGTGTAGCAGTTTAAAGAAAACAAAGAAAGGAAACCCTGTGTTGCTGGGAAACAGCTTCTGTTGTAAACATCAGATAAATATTTTGACATTCAAGGCTTAACACAAATACCTTTTACTGCAGTTAACAAGAGTACAGGCTATTCAGATGCAGCAAAAAATCTCAAAAAAATATTAAAGGATGACAACATTTGAAAATAGTCATTCAAGCTTTCAGAAGAAATTGTGCTATTGAGCAGTTATTTAGAAAACAAGGTAAGCTGTTCCTTAGGTTGCTTTAATAACAACAGGATAACAAGCACCATAAATTTAAGCAAGTGCTAATGATGCAATTTACACTCCAAGTCTTTTTGTTTGAGCAATCCTAGCTGGCCCATCTGCCTTAACACTTGCCTTAGTTGCAAATGAGAATCAGCTGCAGGCTTCCTCGCAGTCCGACAAAGCCCTCATGTTTCACACAGGCAAACACAAGTGGGGAGCACCTGCCTGCTCCAGAGCTGTGCCCCACACCTAACTGGCATGACAAAATGAAATGGTTTCACATACCTGTGGCACCAAGTGGATGTCCCTTTGAAATCAAGCCACCACTAGGATTGATGACCCACTTTCCTCCATAAGTGTTGTCTCCTCTGTCAATCAGGTCACCTGCTCTTCCTAAAAAACAGCATTTACAAAAGTGTGCCTTTTTGGTTTTCAGGGAGTTTTCAGTTCTACCGTCACTTACCAAAGATGTCAACCAAAGACTGGGAAATACCACACCACTGATTTTATCAAGAGCAGACTAGAATTAGCCAAGCTACAGTAATGAGCCTTGCTCATACCACTGGAGAAAGCAGAACATTGAAAAATTGTAAAAGACCTAGCGTTTGATACAAAACCTTCTTCAGATTTACTGTTCTGCTGTTTTGTTGATATACAGGATTATGATCTAATCCATTTAACAAAGCTGTTCATTGTTTCAGGAATGAAGCTGCAGTGACAGCTGTGTTTTTTCTAAGAGGGGTCAGTTATAGTTTGTGACCCCTAGGAAACAGAGGTTGTGGTAAACACCAAGTTGAGCATAAGCCCTTGCCACAGAGAAGGTCAACAGTACCCTGGGCTGCATTAAAACGGTAAATAAACCCACTCATCTGATTAATGCTTGGCATTGCTTAGCTTTCCAGACTATTTATTCCCATGCCTTTAGCTGACAGTTCTCCCTTTTAACCCATCCTCTATTCCTTTTTCTTTACCAGCTTCTTCAGCTCACATTATTAACACTGGAGTCTGCTGCATCTCCTGTATTTATAACTAACTTCGGCCATTGAATGAGAACACCAGGTCAGTCTTGCACATCTAAATCCACATGTGGCTTATACCATTCCACTAATCTCCCTGTCCTATTAGCACCATTCCGTGGTAAGTTTTGTGTACTATTGAGGTCAAAGTGACTGCAGGGTGCTAAGAATGGCACTATTCAATTACCATACACAAGATATTAATCAAATAGAGAATTACCATCAGGATTCTTCTATATCTTCAATTAAGGCAACGAAGCTAAAGTATTGAAATCTGTCAAACATTTACCATTTTTACTGCAAATATCAACAAAACACAAAGACAGTAAAAAGCAAGCATTCAAAGGCAAATGTCTGAGGATCTACAAACACATGACAAGTCTTCCTGAAGACCTACAGTCTCCTGTTTGAGTGAAAAAGCTTAGACTTGATCCAATGCACCATCTAGTGATAGAATAGGATATATTCTCAACATTTGTTAAAACAAATTAAGGGAAATATTACATCAAATTATTACTAATGCAAAGCAAGAATTCACTTAGAGGTTAAAAACATCATATGCTAAAGTAAAAGCTTGATGCAGTGTTTATTTGAAACCAAACACAAACCCCTTTAGGAAAAATTTTACTGGTTTGCCTTACACAGAATCAAACTCCACTGCCATTTAATGTGTTGCAAATGAAACTAATCTGTACAGGCTGTGCATTGCTATACAGCAAACTTCAGAAGCATGTTCACAACTTGCCAACAACTTTGTATTTCCAGAGGCAAAGATGTTTCAGTGATCTCTGAATGCCCTGATAAGGCCTTCTATATGGCAATTCTTGTCCCATTCTTATTTTCTTCTAAGGAAATATAAAGACACAGGAAAATCCTGGGGTAGGCAAGCACATAGCCCTGAAAAACAGCCATGATACTGAGAAAGACCACAAGAGTCCTTTACTTCCTTGCTCTGCTGGCTTAAATGAACCTTCATGGCACAAGTTAGTTGTGTGATTTCAGGTAGCCCTCCAACACTTCAATTTGCCTTCTATATTGTTCAGAAAGCACAGCAACATGCTCATGTGTCAAACCAATGCCAGAGTTTGAAGGTCTGCCTTATGTTACTCAAGTACCAATTTGCTTTTTCCTCTTAGAAAGTTAGCTATGGTGACTTTCAAACACAGAGTTCATGGAATACCAGGTTGGAAGAGACCTCAAGGATCATCTAGATAGATCTTTCTAGCAGAAAACTCGAAGTTGTAACTGCATGAGCAGATAAAAATGTCAATGTTTACAATGCTTTCCATTTTAATAAACCAAAGATCTGCATTGATGCTGTTACCTTCTGGACAAAGTCCAAGGGCTTCGTAGGTAATGAACTCATTCACTGAGAAGCAGTCATGAAGTTCAATCACATCAACATCTGCAGGCTTCAAGCCTGCTTTTTCAAAACATTTTTCAGCAGCTCTTTTAGTCATGTCATAGCCAACCTGCAAGCCAAAGAAACCATACACTAAATATCATTAAAGAAACAGAGCTAATAGCTTCAGTTCTACACTTTTAATTATGCTTCTGTACATCCTAGAAGTGACAGTAACCTATAGGAGGTGGCATGCTAATTTGTTTTTAAATATTACATATCACAGAGTTTAATATTCATGCAGTATTAATTTTATAGAAAGAACTAATGCCTTTGCTGTCTTATTGTTGGCAAAAGGAAGCTTTTTTGGGGCATATCCTCTATTTTCTCACACTTCCTCACACGTCAAATTGCTCCTTTGCATGACTCAGATCAACAGCCCTGAAGCAAAGCCTCAACCTATGGTTCTCCCTTTTCTTCTCAGCCATCTGACCAGAGGTGTACTGGAAAAGCAAACAGAACCTTACTGCAGCAGACACTATTGGGTATTCTAACAGCTCAACTTACACCCAATTATTTGAACCAATTTGCTGTGGAATCTTTCCCGTCATTCTAATTAAACAAGTAGTTACTTAATCTTGTGTAAGTTCCATTACTCTTATAAACAGAAAATTTGAAGGAAAGCTTTTCTTGCTGTTCAAGATGTTTAATAACAATAAATAATAATTTAAAAATTGATACTGATACTTCTACTGATACTACTACTAGCAGCCTTTAAGTAATTTCTTAAAACCTAGGGATTTTGTAGCCTGTTTATAAACTTAGAATAAGCCAGATTGGAAGAGACCTCCAAGATCACCCAGCCCTATTCAATGGCACTAAGTGCTCCATCCAGTCTGTTCTTGAACACTGCCAGAGATGGCAACTCTACCACCTCCCTGGACAGCCCATTCCAATGGCAAATCACTCTCTCTGTGGAAGAACTTCTTCCTAATATCCAGTCTATATCTCCCTCAGCACAGCTTGAGGCTGTGTCCCCTTATTCTGTTGCTGGTTGCCTGGGAGATCAGATCAACCCCCACCTGGTTACAACCTCCCTTTAGGTAGTTGTAGACACCAATGAGGTCACCTCTGAGCCTCCTCTTCTCCAGGCTAAACAACCCCAGCTCACTCAGCCTCTCCTCATAGGTTTTATGCTCCAGGCCTCTCACCAGCGTCGTCATCCTTATCTGGACACGTTCCAATATCTCAACATCTCTCTTGAATTGAGTGGACCAGAACCGGACACAATATTCAAGATGTGGCCTGACCACTGCCGAGTACAGGGGGGAATGATAACCTCCTCGTCCTGCTGGCCACACTATTCCTGATACAGGCCAGTATGCCATTGGCTCTCCTGGCCACACTGCTGGCTCACAGTCAGCCTACTATGTACCAGCACCCCCGGGTCCCTCTCTGGCTGCTCTCCAGCCACTCTGTCCCCAGCCTGTAGCACTGCCTGGTGTTCTGTTATTCCACAACCATACTCCTTGCTTCCTGCACCTGCCTAAATGAAGAGACTTTTACATTCACCACTAAGCACGCTTTGTTTGCTTACTGACACAGAAGTGCCTGAAGCATCATTAGGGTTTGCAGGTATTAAAACAAGCAAACCTCAGGGGGTAGGAGGGAACACAGAATTGTGAACCTACCATCTTCATACAACTGCTCTCTTCAAATGTGCTCGGATAATCAGTAGACATCACCTGGGCTAAAATTTCCACAGCTTTTGGTTGCAGTTCATACCTTTCCACAAACTCCTCGTTAGCCAAAATTGCAGCTGCAGCACCATTGGATGTGGGGCTGATTGAGAGAAAAAATAATGTCATCAGTCATGTCAGTCTGTTGCTGTCTGAGCTAGATTTCTAGCTCAGACATAGGAAAAGGTAATGAAGAGGTGAACATTCTAGGGATAGGCTATATAACAGCAACAATGGATAAGTTAATATAATTTCACTGGAGCATCAAGAGCCTTATGTCTGGAAGTACAGCTTTTTCTGGGCTTTCTGCTGCTTACTGCTGTGCCTGCTGCTGTCTTCCCTCACCACTGTTTTGGCTGCTGCTGCTGCTTTCGCCACTGCTTGACCCCTTCTCCATCCTCCTTAAGGTTATACATCATTTTGGATGTTTTTTTTCCTTCCTCTCTTGTAGTAGTCTATTCTTTTCATACTGCTATATTTAGTTTAAACTATAAGAAAATACAATTTCGTTTTTCCTGACTTTCTAAAAGAATCTGTGTTGTAGTGAGTTTATTCTACTGGGAGGCGGGGGGGAATCCGCTCTAACCCAGTACACAGTCTTCAGGGAATTATCTTCCATTGCATACTAAAAACCCCAGGAAGGACAAATGAAAAAACACTTTCTTTGGCTGATGCCACTGGAACTAAAAATTAGTAATATATGTAAGAGACTTTAGCAAAGCATGACAACAAAACAGAATGTACCATTAAGATTTTTCACTTTAGAAACAAAATAAAAAACATCCAAGCTCCTACTTGGCTATCAATGTTGCTAACAAGAAGCCTTCCAGGGGAGCATAGGAAAGGTTGAAGAGGAGCATTAACACTGCCCATCTGTAAAAGATTCAAAATGATGCAGGAGCCCCAAAGCACAAAAAGGTGCCTCAGGTATTGTGCTGTCAACAAGTACCCAGGTGGTACTTGGTGAAGACAGAGATCCTACCTTGTTTTTGTTTATAGAAAGTTTTACTTAAATTAACCTGTAAGTTTTAATTTACCCACAGAGATTTTTTTCAAATATCTGCCTTACCATATTAGCCTTAACACTAGGATTTATTTCACAATACCAAGTCCTCTCCTTACCAGCATTGTAATACAGTCAAGAAATCAAAGATCTTGCGGGACTGCAGAACCTCGTCCAAGGAGTACTCCTTCTGGAACTGGGAATACCTAAGGAGAACACACAGCTGCACCTTAGCTCTACACAGCCCTTAGCAGCAGACATGCTAGTATCACACTATTAGGCAGCTACAGCACTGTTTCCACAAAGGCACTGGATACAGAATTTATGGTGGATACAATTCTCAACCCATATTCTGTGAAGCATTTGTAAAAATCATACTTAGCTTTGCACAAATTTAACAGCAAGTTACGCTCAACAGAGAGGCTGAGTACGTTACGCACGGGTTGTTAGTTGAGTGGCTGTGATTCTTCCATGCAATTTTTGCAAAGTATTCTGGGTTTGTCCCTTAAAAAGGAAAAAAAAAAAAAAAGGCTGTGATGAAATACATTGTTTACCCAAACAGTGCTAGCATAGCACTATGGAAATTGTCATGAGAATTTGACCTTTGTAAGTATCTTTGCAAGAGGCTCACTGTTATCAAGGCTCTTAGAGCTCAACCTAGGTTTAACAATTAGATAGAGACTACTAAACATGGTTGAGTTTCAGCTAACACAATATTGTAGCTGGATATTTAACACTTACTAACACAAAAATATAGGAAATAAATGCATTTCCTTTGGGTCATTATTATATTGCTGAAACCTGAATGCTCATTTCTTTGCCAGTGCAAAATAGCTGCAGTTGAAATATTGGGAGTCTAAGTCTCAAGTTTTTCCATGTACTAGTCCAAGTGCAACAAAAGATACTCAACAGGCCAGCCTCGGGGCAAATCTCTTGCAGTACTTGGGCAAAAAGAGGCCACAGAATGCTGCCACATTATAGAAACCTAAGCCAAATCTGTGTTTTGGCAAATTAGTTCATTAAGAGAGGATGTAAAAAGGATGAACTCTTAACATACCATATTTCTCCATATGTTCTTTCCCAGCGCTGGCAAACATCTGAGGTGTTATTGGAGCACTTGCTAAGCCATATTTATTGATCATAATTTCCAAATGTTTGTCCATTGGATTAGTTCTGTCTGAAAACTAGTAAAAGAAATATTTATCAAGCAAGTCATCATTTTCTATTCTTTACAACACCACCATGACCACAAGTGCCCCAAGCAAACCCAAGGTTTTTTCTGGTATTTTAACAGTTCCACTGGACAGTGTGTGGCATTTTGAAGCATTCATAGTTTTCCAACTATAAGAAAGAATAAATGAGCAGGAAATGTTTAATATGATCACCGCAATGATTCAAAGCAAGGGTCACTCCTGTGTGTTTTCCATCACAGTCAATTTTTTCATTGAGGACTTCAGACATTTTTCATCCTAGGTTTAAACTCCTGTGGTTAATATAGTCCCATGCTATAAAATTACCAATGCATTCATGTCTTCAGAGGATCATGGGACGTTAGCGGTTGGAAGGGACCTCTGCAGATCTTCCAGTCCAACCCCCCCTGCCAGAGCAGGATTGCAGAATCTAGCACAAGTCACACAGGACCACATCCAGACAGGACTGGAAAGGCTCTAGAGAAGAAGACTCCACAATGTCTCTGGGGAACCTGTGCCAGTGCTCTGTGATTCCTAAAAGTTCTTCTCAAGTTGAGGTGGAACTTCCTGTATTGTAGTTTACATCCACTGCCCCTTGTCCTGTCACAGGACAAAAGTGAGCAGAGGCTGTCCCTGTCCCTTCCTTCCTAACCCCCAGCCCTCAGATATTTATGGACATTTATCAGATCCCCTCTCAGCCTTCTCTCCACACCAACCAGCCCCAGGGCCCATAGCCTTTCCTTATCAGGCAGTGCTGCAGTCCCTTCAGCATCCTTGTAGCCCTCCCTTGGACTCTTTCCAGTAGATTCCTGTCCCTCTTGAACAGGAAAGCGCAGAACTGGATGCCATATTCTAGGCAGGACCTCACTGGGGCAGAGCAGAGGGAGAGGAGAATATCCCTTGATCTGCTGGACACATAAAATGTCATAAAGCATGTCAAAGAAAACTGTAACAACAGATTGAAGTGAGTAAAACTTCATGTTTCTTACCCAAACCTACCCCATTGAAGAGGGGCAAGTATCTACTGGAGGGAGTGCAAGGGAGGTCTACAAGGATGATGAAGGGACTGGCTGAGAGCCCTGGGGCTGGTTAGTCTGGAGAGGAGAAGGCTGAGAGAAGATCTGATCAATGTCTTTAAATATCTGAGGTCTGGGGGTCAGGAGGGAAGGAGCAGGGACAGCCTCTGCTCCCTTGTGTCCTGTGATAGGACAAGGGGCAACGGATGTAAACTACAGCACAGGAAGTTCCACCTCAACATGAGGAAGAACTTCTTTACTCAAAGAGTGACAGCTCTGGAACAGGCTCCCCAGAGAGGCTGTGGAGTCTCCTTCTCTGGAGACTTTTGAGACCCACCTGGATGCATTCTTGTGTGACCTGCACTAGATTCTGTGATCCTGCTCTGGCAGGGGCGTTGGACTGAAAGATCTCCAAATGAAACATCTGAAGTATTTCAGACACTTACACCTGAAGCAAGGGATCCTTTTGCCATCCTCTCAAAGCCAAGTGCCAGGACACAATCTGCCAAACCTGAAAACAACATTTGTGGCTGTTTAAAACACTGTGCAATTACAAATTATATTATGTACTAACAATTATTCAGTTACAAGAAATGTACATGAACAACTACCGGCTGCTCTTCCTCTTCTTCATGGATGTGAAAGGCACTAATACAAACATACTGATACTGAAGAGTGAGAGATCACTGCAGGGTCTAGGTTTACTCTTAAACTGTTTGACAGAAATCATCTTAGATGACCAAGCACTTATGTCTCTTAGAATCACCACACAGAACCTTACTATAGTTTTCATTACAGACATATCAGCATTTAAGTGAAAGAAAAGATCAAAGTCCACAAAGAAACTGTAGAAACAGGAGAAGACATGTATCACCTGGCAGTTCAAAGCACAGTCTGTCACAAGACCTTGCTGTCTTCCCTCCCATCTAAAAATGAGTTAAACACTTGCATTAACTTCAAGTTAAAAATGAAAGGAAAAAGAAAGAAAAAAAGAAGCTAGGCTTCTAGCAAATTCTTCTCACCTTTTCATCCTGCAGTCTCGTGTTTGGCACTACTACAATGCAACTTGCTCTGCACTACTCCCAACAATCCTTTCAGTGAAAGCTTTATTGGCTCACTACTTGTTCACAGAGCTTGTGACACAGGAAGGGACATTAATACCCACACACACTGTGGCACAGGCCTAGTCACTCAACTGCACAATAAACCTCTACTTCATAGCAAGTATTTGCTTGGTTTTCTACTTCTACATAAAACTGACCAACCTTTTCAGCTCAGGGAGGCAGAAAACACAGCTTTGCCTGTGGTGACAGAACACTTACAACTCGGTATTCATGTGTTCATTAGTTCTGTGCTTTGTTCGAGTTGTACTTATAGAAATAGAGAACTCCTATTACCCAACCCCAGAGCAAGACAGCTCACCTCCTTCCACTAGCTGTCTGGCCATGAACAAAGCAGTTGACCCAGTAGCACAGTTGTTGTTAACATTGATGATGGGAATGCCAGTCAAGCCCAAGCCATGGTAGATGGCCCGCTGTCCACAGGTCGAGTCACCTTTAAACAGAGACAAAACACAGAAATCATAGAAAGGTTTAGGTTGGAAAGGACCTCAAAGATCATCCAGTTCCAACCCCTCACCATAGGCAGGGACACCTCCCACTAGAACAGGTCACTCAAGCCTCATCCAACCTGGCCTTGAACACCTCCAGGGAGGAAGCACCCAAAATCTCCTTGGGCAACTCGTTCCAGTATCTCATCACCCTCCCTGTCAAGAACTTCTTCCTAACATCCCGTTTAAATCTCCCCTCTGCCACTTTAAACCCATTACCCCTCATCATGTCATTACAAGACCTTGTGAATAGTCCCTCTGCAGACTTCCTGTAAGCCCCTTTCAAATACTGGAAGGTTATTATAAGGTTTCCTCGAAGCCTTCTCTTCTCTAGGCTGAGGAGCCTCAGCTCTCGTAGCCTGTCCTCATAGCAGAGGTGCTCCAGCCCTCTGAGAATCTTCATGGCCTCCTCTGGACTGGCTCAAAGAGTTCCATGCCCTTCTTGTGCTGGGGGCTCCAGAACTGCACATAGTATTCCAGGTGGAATCTGACGAGAGCAGAGTAAATGGGGAGAATCACCTCCCTTGCCCTGCTGGCCACACTGCTCTTAATGCAGCCCAGGACACAGTTGCTGTCTGGGCTGCATGTGCACACTGCAGGCTCATGTTGAGCTTTTCATCAGGTCCAGGTCCCTCTGGATGTCATCCCTGCCCCCTAGCAAGTCGACTGTGCCACACAGCTTGGTGTCATCTGCAAACTTGCTGAGGTTGCACTCGATTCCTCTGTCCATGTCACTGACAAAGATGTTAAACAGCACTGGTCCCAGACTGACCCCTGAGGGATGTCACTTGTCACTGGTCTCCAGGTGGACATTGTGCTGTTGATTACCACTCTCTGTGTGCCACCATCCAGCCAACTCCTTATGCAGCAGTGCTCCACCCATCAAGTCCATGTTTTTCCAGTTTGGTGACCAGGATGTCATGTGGGACAGAGTCAGAGGCCTTACTCAGGTCCAGGTAGATGACATCAGTTGCCCTTCCCCTGTCCACTCTTGCTGCAACCTCATCATAAAAAGCCACCAAATTTGTCAGGCATGATTTGCCCTTGGTGAAGCCATGCTGGTTACCACCAATCTCCTCTGCTTTGTTTTCCATTTGCCCTAGGAGAGCCTTCAGGAGGATCTGCTCCATGATCTTGCCAGGCACAGAGGCAAGACTGACTGGTCTGTAGTTCTCGGGGTAATCCTATTTTCCCTTCCTCAAGATGGGTGTTACATTTGGCCCTTTCCAGTCAGCAGGAACTTCAGCAGTCTGCCATGACCTTTCAAATACGATGGACAGTGGTTTTGAGGCACAAGCTCAAACTTCCCTAGCAAAAGAAACCCCAGAGTGTATGAGCAATGCCACCGCTTCAGCTGCCAGCTTGAACTTTTGCACTGGCATCCTCAGTACATCTTTCAAGGATCCACACTACAAGAGCCTTAGAAACAAGATGAAAACAACTGGATTTTAAAAGATTTTAAAACTTCTTTTGCACCACAGCAATAAATGCACCACCTGATATTGCTAAAAGGCACCTGCAAGACAATTTTATGCAAGTCTTTCCATATCTGTGACTAGAACTGCAAGCTCCACAAATTAACAGACATGAGAGCTGTGGTCACTAATATATTTTTTGAGACAGATCTACAAACTGACACAATTAAACATAACCTGACCCTGAGGATTCTTCATGCTCCACCCCGCCATCAAGGGGGATCCCTTCATACTCCACCCTGGTGCCGAGGGGGATCCCTTCATGCTCCACCCACAGAGGCAGATAAACTTGATCCATAGAGATGGCTGCAAATGTCACAGATGTCACACCCCAACCAAATAACATTACTTACCATAAACATAACCCACACATGCCTGCTTTACCGCTGAATAAGGAATCCCAGCATCAGCTAAAGCCTTCTGGCCTGAAAAAATACATTTTCAAAGTTACAAAAAAGTTGCAAAGTTGAAGGAAAAACAAAGAAAAACAAAATTAAAAAAAAAATCAATTCTTAAAATCACAAGAAGCAAACTCAGAGAAATCTGTATGATTTGTGCACTCACAAGAGAGCTGCAAAAATTCCTTCTGATATGATGCAAATAGTTAATTCAGTTTTGCATCTTAATTCTCACAAGGGCAATTCTGCACTACTTCGACTTCTGGACAAACTTCTCTAGCATAACATTCCTTGCAGTCAGTTCAGTGTTCATGCTCAGAGGCTGCCTGTCCCAGTGAAAATATATTTGGATAATATCAGTAGGTATGACATTATTTAAGTGTCCTATTCCATTTCATGCTGCCCTTCTGATTTCAGTACTGGAAGGCAGCGAGTTGAAGGGGTCAGTTATGGATTTTGTGAAAGTGTTCTTTTGTATCAGTTGTTTTATTACAGATGTGAAAGGAAAGGAAAAGACTAACTGCAAGATTTGAAGTAAGTGTCAGCAATCAAACTGAATGCTTCAGTATCACATTACCTGCCTCCTTAGCCATGTCAGGATAGTCAATGCTGTTCTCCTGAGGCTTTACAAACTGACAAAATAAAACAAACAAGAACAAATCCTAGGTAAGATTTAGCACAGCATTTACTCAGACTGATATATTTTAAAGTTTCATATTTAACTTAGAAACAGGTTTGTGAACAATTAGTTTTAATCAAACAATTGTATTTAATTGACCCAAAAGTGCACGCACAAAATCTGCACAACTCTCACATGCCACTGCTAGGTCCAGCGGTGACTAAAACCAGAAAACAGTGCAGGTTTGTGGAAGCTGAAGGCCACTTCTGCTCAGTCCTAAAGAAAATCCATGACTTGGATGGAGATTGGCAGAAAGCCTGTGAAAAGTTTGCGGATGGAGCAGAGAGTAACTCAATTTCACCAACTCATTATAACACATGACACAGTCTTCACTAAGGCTTTGATAAATACTGCCCTTCCATTTTATTATGTTATACTCCTGTTTGTAACAACAACAACAACAAAAAAAACCAAACACTTGTACAGAACTTAATTCTACATAAGCCTTCCTACAACAGCCTGATTCCACCTCATTATGAAGTGCTTTAACCCTCACCACTGGGGCAGAGAGTACTTCTATGTTCTTTGTAGTATGACTCATTGGAGTCCACCATCAAATAACATCTTGCGATTTTACATCATGAACAGGAAGTGTCACTACTCAAAATCCTTGTAGTAACTACTTCTGGTTCTACAAGTTACTTGACATTCACTGTTAGTATATCACAGTTAATTTGCTAGAACCTCATGCTTACTTCTACCACCTGTCTTTTGCAACCCTTGGCTGTGCTTTCTGTAGGGCCTGACTTCAGACAGGCATCCCTCACAGTGAAGGTCGTTTGGAAAAAATCCATGAATTGATGACTGTACAAGTCTACCAAAGTGACTGTCATTACCTGGGCTAACAAAACAGGGAAACTGTACTAACAGTTTCTTAGATCACAGTGAACTGGTAACTGAGATGATTCCCCTTCTGAAAACAGAAGGCATGGACTGTGGAACAGACAGCTGCACACACATGAAACGTGGCACATTGTTTGGAGAAGGTGTTAGCAGATGTTACATCATTATTATTAAAAAAACATAAAGGACACAATCCTAAAAGAATTCCTAACCACTGAATCATTAAAATTGGAAAAGACCCCTAAGATCATCAAGTCCAACTGTCAGCCCAACACCATCATGCCCACTAAACCATGTCCCAAAGTGCCACCTCTACACACTTTTTGAACACCTCCAGGGACAGTGACTACACCACTTCCCTAGGCAGCCTGTTCCAATGTTTGACCAGACTTTAAAGGTAAAGAAATGTTTCCCAATAACCAACCTAATCTTCCTCTGGTGCATCTTGGGTCCAGTTCCTCTGGTCCTATCACTGCTTACTTGGAAGAAGAGACCAACACAAGCCTCGCTCCAACCTCCCCCTTCAGGAAGTTGCAGAGAGCAATGAGGTCCTCTTCTCCAGACTAAACAACCTCAGCTCCCTCAGTCACTCCTAGTCAGACTCTTTCTTCAGACCCTTCACCAGCTTTGCTGCGCCATGCCCCAGCATTACAAAATGAAATGCTTCAGGTGTTGTACAGGGTCTGACAATTGTTAGCTGTCTGTGCCCTCCTTGGGCACACTGCAAATGAGTTTAAGGTGATGTCCAACAGCTTCCAAAACTACATTCTGTGATGCAGTCCAAAAAACCCAAAATTAACAGAATTAAGTCTTCACCTATTATTTCTTTTCCCATCACACCACTTGGTGGGAAAACAGCAACGTAGCTACAAAAAGTTATTTTTAAAGTGATTGAGAGTTCTAACTACTCTGGGTCGTCTTGAATTTCATCCACTTAAGTTAAAACAGGTTCTTTTAGCTTTTGTTTCTCTTTGAAAACGTGCCACATGTAAGCCCTAAGCTGGCACCTTTATGACCTGATGTAGGAACACGTCAGGAGACCATCCCTAAGGGCACCTGCTTCTGCCCAGGCCCCTCAAAGCAAGGAGACGAGCCCTTGGCCCCAGGCTGCGGTGACACAAGAGGCACTCTGGCCGCTGCGAACGTGGTGTATCGACCTCTGCAACGCAGTTTCAAAAGGTGTAATCCGGCTAGCGGACACACCGAGCGAAGATGAACTTTGCGCGGAGCGGCAGGCCCGGCTGGCAGCGCGCAGAGCTTCTCATTTAAGGGGCCCTTAAGTGAGGGGAGGCAGCGGCACGGCTGCCTCTGTGCCGTGCCCGGCACCCCTCAGCCGCGGACAGCGACCCCGCGATGGGCTGGCTGAACGCCAGACGCCTCAGACACGAGACGCTCTCGGGCCGACCCTGCCACACAAAGTGGGCCGCAAGTTTTCGCTGTGCCCTCCTGCATGGCCCCAGCACGCAGGCGGTGCTGAGCAGGCGACCAGCCCCGTACCTTGGTCATACCAACGCCCACCACGAACACCCGGCGCTGCATGACGACGGCGGCGGCGGGCGCCTGCGCAGCCCTCCTGCTCCTGCTCCTGCTTCCCTCCGGCTGAGGCGCCACCAAGACCCCCTTGGCGGGTAGCGGCAGCCAAGCGAGCGACCAGGCGCCGGCGCGGGAGGTGGGGCAGCAGCGGCCCTCCCGCCCCCTCTTCTTAAAGGCGCGGCGCCTCGTAGCTCGGCCCCGGAGGTCCCGCCCCTGGCTGCTCCTCTACTGACGGTGGAGCCCGGGCAGCAGCGCCATGATGCGGCTGGGGCGGGCGGGACGGGATCTGCTACGCTGGGGTCGTGGTGGGCCCCCTGCAGCCGCCCCGCGGCGGGGTGCGGAGGTGCTGGTGGGCAAGGCCGGCGGGGAGAGCAGCGGTGAGTGCGGCGGGGCCTGCTCGCAGCCCGCGGAGTGCTAGAGTTAGGCTCCGACGCTGCTGAAGAGGTCCGTGGAGCTCCCATCCTAAGCCTGTTTTTTCTGGTGCTGCACGGCGCGGGCAACTCGGTCTACTTGGTTTTACCAGTTGCCGGCAAAAACACACCAGGTCTCGGCCTGGCACGACTGGTATCCTGTGTGTCCCAGCCCCTCCCTGGACCACGGCTCTGCCAAGCCTGGCAGTCCCCCAGCCAGGTCCTGGAAACAAGCGAGCTGCCCCTGCAGCTCCGCCCGGTTCCAGGACGGCCGAACCGTCCCTTAAGCTTACACCCTCAAAGCCCAGAAGACTGATGGCTTGGTAGAGTTCCGTAGCGAGCGCGTTGTTCATAGTGTTTTTGCTTTAACCCCTGCCTTGGTACTTTCTTTAGGAAGACAGCTGCTAAATAAATAGCTAGAGGTCTTATTTGATTTTATTTTTAAAGATCTCTCTACAGGAGATCTCCACACAAGCAGCTCTCAGATTTTTCTGGCACCAGTAGTGACAGTGCAAAGGGTAGTACCGGAGCAGAGTCTGCTTTCTCATGCGTGAGTCACTAAGCAATGAGAGTTCTGGTGCAGGTTGCCAGTGGAATTACTTTCTGGCAAGGGAAACTAAAACAATAGCTTAGGAACAGCTCTTGGTGGTTTTGCTGGTCACTACACAGTAATGTAATACCTGAATTGTGACTTGGTTTTGTTTGTTGGTGCCTTCTGTTACCTGTGGCTGTTCCTGAGTGATAAGTCTTATTCAGTAACCAGCCTTTGGCAGAGGGAGACAGAGATCTAGCAGGACAGAAGATGTACTATACTTCTGTACACCTACAACAGCAGCATCTTCTAAGGTTAAGTCCAGAGAAGCAAGCAGAAGGCCAGACAAGGAAACAGGAGGATTATTTTTTCTGTCCAAAACACAGAGAAACCACTGGATAATAATTTAGAAGTGAAAGGGAGAAGCAGATAGATGTTATTTTTCTGCTTGGACCTAGAAACTGTGAGTGAAATTCTTTGCACTGATGAGCTTTAAATTTAGTGGAGCTGCAATTTCAAAACACTTCAGAAACATGAACTGAGAATGAGCAGTTTATGCTGTTGGGCTCACTGTTTGTATGACAAGAGGATGGTTATCTTCATTGAGGAGTATACCTGGACTGTACAATTAAAAACTGAGTAATGTTTGAAATGGAAACCTGAGGTGGATCACTTGGGTTTGCTTTTTCTTTTTTCACTCCTGCAGATCTAAGACATATCCTTACCTGTTGTGTTCATCTTTTAAAAGTCTGTTTATTTGATATTATTTGCAGCGCTACTGGATTTTACAGTTGTGCTGCATAACTGGCTTTTGTACACATGGTCTGCCACCCTCACCTTGAAAATTGGCTGATGGTTTTAGAACATACTTTACATACATTTCCAGGACAGAGAAGATGCAGCATATGCAGCTGCTGTTCCCAGTTGAGTTGCTGTGTCAGAATTAAATGAAGTGTAACTGAAATTGTCTCTATCACTAAGGTATTGCTGAAATCCTAATGAGCCGACCCCACGCCAGAAATTCATTGGGAAAAGTATTTGTGAATGAAGTGAGTATGGGCCTGTGGAAGTGTTTGGAGTCATGAGTACTAACCAAATGCAATAGATAGTTGGGGAAAATCTGAAACAAAAGCTTAACATCTTGCTGATGGTCGGTGGGAAACGGTACTGGGGCAAGGCAGGTTAGCCTGCAGAGAAAGGTGTCTGGGCTGTGGGAGCTGCATATGTGGACTGGACAGAGACTCTGGAGCTATTTAAATCAGCTTATCTCAGATCCAAGTTAATCACTTCTCAACAAAAACACTTACTGTCAGACCTTAGCAGATGAAGGCTGATACATTCTAGACAAAGTCTGGCTCATGCCTGGGCCGGAAGTGGAGTCTGAGGTACAGCAAAGGTTGATCCCTGAAAGGGAGATGAGGAAACAAGTCTCTCTGAGGCTGTCCTCGAGCGATCCTGCTGGCTTCCACACATATGATTTCCAGGAAATTCCAGGCACCTGCAGAGAAAAATGAAATAAACTTTCACCATAGAGGAGGATCTTTCTCTAACTTCAGTGTCTACATCCATATGCTTCAAGTTTTAACGGCCTTGTTTGTACTCCCTCCCTCACAGCTGTTCAGTGCTCTGGAACAGCTCCGCTTTGACGAGCAGGTTCGTGTGGTGGTGTTCAAGAGTGAGGTGAAAGGTGTATTTTGTGCTGGTAAGTGACAAAGGCTGCTGTTAAAAATATGATGGAGCTGTGTGCTGGTGCAGAAAAGCATCTGGAAGTACCTGCTAAAAGGAAAGTGGGCTGACTTCTGTGTAACAAGTAAGACTTCTGAAATATCTGTCTTGGATTCTAATAATTTTCTCCTCTCTTTAGGTGCAGACTTAAAGGAACGAGCTCAGATGGATGATGCAGAAGTTGGACACTTTGTTAAAAGGCTGAGAAATCTGATGGATGAGATAGGTAAATGACTACTGCAGCTGGGAAATGTGTCCTAGCTTGCCTGTGCAGAGACATCTGGAAATGCTGCAGGAGGGAAAGGATGCTAGCCCCAGCAGGTTGTCCATTTAGGATAGCATGCTAAATAGTTCCAGCTTGTGCCTGACACAAAGATCTGGTTAGAATTAAACACCAGCTATCCTGCTGCCCCTCCACACTACCTTTCCAGTGCTGAGGAGCAGCACGCACATGTGTAGTGTCTGTGGTAACAAAGCTCACTAGAGACAGTTCTGTGTAATCTTTGGGAGACAGCACTGGACAATGTGAGCTGTACTGCTTGTCCCACTTCAAATACATGCTCAGAAGCACTCGTGACGTGGCAGTGACCTAAGAGAATGCATTTGAATTTGCTGAATGGAATTCCCAAGGTTTTGTACCAACAACTCTTACACATTCAGCCCCTTTTTCTTTGAAAAAGAAATAGACTTCTTCAATTTATTTTCTTCCCCTATTTATGAATTATTGTTCTCACTACAGAGGGATGTCAAAGTGCAATCTGACTACAATACAAATCAGAATTATAGTTAAAAAGCAGACAACAATGTAGAGAGAATGGCCCTGCCTCACAACACACAGCATCCAGGAGTGGGGGGGGTTGAAGTACTCACAACAGAACTGGCATGTCCAGAGCTCAGTTCCAGCTCCCCGAGTATTAAAAAGCCTTCTTAGCAACTCTTCTCTGGGTACCTCAGGAGCCTGGACTAAGAACGGCACTAGAAGAGCTGCTACTTGTAACAGTGACTAGGAAGGGGATCCTTGTTTAACTTGTTACTGCTGACTGTTTAAACTGGACATTCACATCATGAACTTGCAAGGAGACAATTCACCCTGCGTTGTGTTGCAGTACTTTGGAAATACAAAGGAGCAAAGACAGGTTCTGTTGTTCAGAGACAGCCAGAAAGTTTGTGGCAGAAGAAAATGGATTCTTGAAAGCTTCAGAACACATGTATTTAAGTTTCTGCTGTAAATGGTGGAGCAGAGCTGCTGGAACAGAACTGTCTAATGTGTGGCATCTCCTCTAGCTGCCTTGCCTGTGCCCACAATTGCTGCAATAGATGGCTACGCACTGGGTGGTGGACTAGAGCTGGCATTGGCTTGTGACCTTCGAGTGGCAGGTTTGTGTGCTGCTTAATACAGGAATGCTGCTGGAATTGATGACTATTTTAAAGAGAATTTGCATGCATGATATCTGACTTAATGCAATCCAGCAGGCTCAGTGAGTAACTTACACAACAAAGGAAATGAGAGGATTTGTCCAGAAATTGTGATATTTGGTTCCTATTGCAAAAGCAGTCTCCTTGCTTAATAAACAAAAGCTATTTTTAGACAAAATTCCCTCAGAAACCTGCTGGCAGAATTTAATATAGTCATTATAGTCTAATATTGGATTAGCACTCTGGCTAGATCCAAACCTCCTTTCTTAAAATCAGTTTGGACTGGAAGACTTTCTTCCTTCACCTGGAGCTAATGAGGGAACACAACCTCAAGGTGCACCAGGGGAGGTTTAGGCTGGATGTTAGGAAGAAGTTCTTCACAGAAAGAGTGATTTGCCATGGGAATGGGCTGCCCGGGGAGGTGGTGGAGTCCACAAACCTGGAAGTATCTAAAAAAAGAATGGATGTGTCACTTGGTGCCATGGATTAGTTGTTTATCTAATGTTGGCAATAGGTTGGACTTGATGCTGAAGGTCTTCTCCAAGCTAACTGATTCTGTAACATTTGTTTTTGCAGATGAAATATCTCCATCTGTGGTAAGCAGCCATACTGCACAGCCCTCAGCTGATCTGAGGTGAACATTGACTGAGACTGTAGTTTTCAGACTTTCTAGGTACCAGCAGAAATGGAGTTCCAGTCCTGTATTGACACTTAATAGTTTTCAATATAGAAAACTTGTAGCTATACAGATCCAAAAGTACCTAAACAACTCTTTTTTTTTCTTTTTTTTTTTTTAATAGCTTCATCAGCTAAAATGGGCCTTATTGAGACCACAAGAGGGCTTCTTCCTGGAGCAGGTAACCCTCATTAAATCTTCAGCCCCTTTCTTCTCAGCTGCATAGGGAATATGTTGCCCATTGGAGCATTTGAAGTGCTTTGCAGGTAAGTTAGAATTAGCATTTCACCCAAGAGATCTAGCAAAGTTCTGTTCTAAGCCCTGTCTCAGGCTTGCTATGAATTTAGGAAAGTCCCGTTACACATTTTCCTGTTTATCAAGATCCTCAACGGGATCCTGAAGCCTTACAAAACATGAACATATTCAGCTAGTAGTTATTAAGGACACCCACGAGCCCTTTATTTTTCAAGCCTCCTTGTTATGTAAGGAGACAAAATATTCTTTGGTGGGGGGGGGGGCATTTCTCAGCAACATAAAATATTTGTTGTTGTCCTAAGGTGGAACCCAGCGCCTGCCCAGAGTTGTTGGAATAGGCCTTGCAAAGGAACTGATTTTCACTGGGAGGCAGATTGATGGAGAAGAAGCCTTCTCAATGGGGTTAGTTAATCACACAGTGCCCCAAAACAGTGAGGGAGATGCAGCTTACCAGAGAGCACTGGCTTTGGCTAAAGAGATCCTCCCTCAGGTAAGTGTGAGATTCACTTGGTCGGTATGAAGGTGGTATTTCTGCTGTCCTTAAAAGAGATCAAACAAGCAATTAAAATTCCTTTCTGTGAGGTGTTCAAGTCTTTCTCCCTGCTGTTTAAATCTCTGTGAATGCAATTTCTGTAGGAACAAATGTTCGCATCCAGCTGCTTACCCCATGACAGTTTCAACCTCCTGCAGGACACACCAAAGCCTTGTATTAACTGTACACAACACCAAATACTTCCCAACTGAAGGCACATTTCTGAAGGGTCTTTTGGGGCTAGGGTAAGGATACAACACCACTTGCTTGTTGGCAACTGTTGTGGTTTCATTTTGTTGTGTGGTTTGTTTTTTAATAAAGGCTCCATTTGCTGTGAAAATGGGAAAACTGGCAATAAACAGAGGAATGGAGGTAATTTTTGTTTTAATACTGAGGTGATTAAAGCAGACAGTGCAGCTCTTAATTATTACACTAAAAAGATGAGTTAAAAATCCTTGTTTAGACAAGGCATTTAAAACTGCTTTGGGGGTAAAATCTTTTAAGGATGAAATGAACACAGCAGGACTTCATCTCTGCAGATGCTAACACTGTAGGTCTAACACAGGAGTGAGGGTCACTCCTGTGAGTGAGTGTGCATTGATCTGAGGGTTACACTTCAGACCAGTCTCTTCCCTCTCATCCCCAGGTTGACATTGCTTCAGGGATGGCCATTGAGGGGATGTGTTACGCCCAGGTAGGTTCTCCTGAAGGGAACAGATGGATATTTTCTAAAGCCAGATACTCACTGCATCCTCTTCTGGTTTTCTCTCTCTGAGGGAACACTAACAGCTAAATCTACAGCTCTGAGAACACACTTGAGTGCAGTTCCAGATTTCATTTCACAGTAAGACTTGTGATGAGTAGCTGCCTCTCTCAGCCTGCCTGGGACCAAAGTCCTTCCTTAAGCAGCCTCCTGTCTGCAATTGTACATTCTTAGTTTCAACACTGTGTGACGGCCTTTGTGTGGGTTTGTTTTTAACAAATTAAAGACCAGACTCCTCCTGTAGTCATTCTTTAGGACAAGTCTGGAGAGCATGGACCTTCCCCAGCTAACAGCACAACCAGAATGCTGTGCCTCTTGGTGTAAAACACATTTCTGGAAAGCTGTTTTCCTTGTACAGCTGGTCCATGGTTTTTGTCTTTGATGCTTTGCTTGGGATTCACACTACAATCCGGTCTGTTTTCCTAGCTGCAAAACATGGAAGGTAGAACTTAATGTAGCATAGAAAAAAAGCAATTTGGTTTAGACTCCTACTGTGAAAGTAGGCAGCACTTGAAGCCACATCAGACTTGTCCCCAGCAAACAGCATTCTCTTATTCTAATGTAGAACATTCCCACAAGAGACCGCCAGGAAGGGATGGCTGCCTTCAGGGAGAAGCGGCTGCCACGCTTCATCGGCAAATAGCGCTTACTGCCTTCCCCTTAGCTTTATGGAGCTCAAGGAGGAGTGAAGAGGACCCACTGCTTTCTTGGGATGCTTTTAATGACTGCATTCTTTGTACTTAGCTTTGTGCCTTGGACTGCCTTTCAGAATACTCCACTGGGTCAGTTTGCTGTAAGAATTCACAAATAAAGATTTAACTTTGTAGAGCTGATCTTTGGGACGTGCACTTATCTTAAATCAGTAGTTATGCCTCTCAAAGAGATATCACGTTGGGAGTAGGGGAGGGACTTTGACAGCATAAGCAAATTAAAGCAACCACAAAACAGGCTGAAAACATGCTGCATCTGAACACCGAAAGAAAAAACAAAGTGAAAATAGCCCACCCCGCTCTCCAGAGCAAGTCAGCTTACAAAGAAAGAAAACCTTCCTAAGCTCGCAACTCTCTATCAGTGCTTTCCCAGCCACTCAAAGCAAGCAGCATTCACACAGAGCCATGGCATTTGTCCCCAGAGCTGTTGTTGGGAACAGTGCAAAACACTGAGCTATCACCCCAGCAAGTGAACTCACAGCTCTCTTCTGTCGGTTCCTGAAGAAAATACAGGGCCTGAATATGCACAGAGATGTGGCCACCCAGACAGCTTGGCCATGCTACCTCTGTCCCATCACCTGTTCCCCCCTGTGAAGTTATTTTCTCCCTCTGCTTGGAGGTTCTCCGGCACTGAGACAGGCCACACTATTTAGCTCTATGGCATCTTACTTTCCTAGACTATTGGTATAGTTAGAAAAATTTGGGTTTATCAAAATACACTTACAAAATCTCTTACCACATTGCAACGTGGGGTGGGAGGAAACAACAACTTTATGTGTGGAAGCAAAATAGTGTTGCACTTGTACCAGAAGTTAACTGAGAGTCCTGTGGGTGAGGTAACCGTACCAGATCATAGCTGTGCAAGTTTCTTGTGTAAAGATCTGCAAAGGTAAAATAGAGTCAGGATTTTCAGCCTTCAGAAAAAAGACAATACATGCCCCAGGTGAAATACAGAGGGTTTAAAGTTGCTTCCAGAATTACTCTACCCTGGCAGAAAGGCCTGCAGCTGCACAACAATGTGAAGAGACATTCCTGTAACTGGCAGCTGCAAGTAAATTTAGTGGATTTTGACCCTGTATGCATTCATACTTCTAAGCTAAAAAGAACACTGCTCACTGTGCCTGAAGCATTTGGAACAAAGCAAGAAGGGCATGGAAAAATAATTTACAATCTGTGCTTGCCGGTTGCAGACCTACATAAAGTGACACCTTCATCAGCTGGCCTGAAGCCACTATCACATTCACTTTGTGCTGTATGGAGATTATTTTTTTGCCCCACAGTCCTAGTTAGGATGCTTCAGCAAGTTCTCTGTTACTAGAAGAAACCAGTATTGGAAGGAGAGTTGCCACCTTTATGTCAAAGTCTTGTAGCAATTGATGTATCTTCATTCTATTAACAGCAGTTTTGACAAGCCTTGTGCTCAATTTCTGCTATGAAGTTCCCATTGTGTGAAGTCCCACAGCAAATATCTGAAGGGTGTTAGGCAAAGGCCTGCATGACCATTTGTCGTATTTGAAACCACCTTCATCATTCAAAGCTACAACCAATTTAACTTTGACTCAAGAAAAATGTGCATAACAAGCTCCACACAGAAAAAGTGATGCTAACCAAATTAGATCTTCACACAACAAGCAATGAGACAACACTGATTCAATTCCTGCTGTTGAAATACAAAGTAACTAGATTATTGAAGCTCAGAAGTGATGCTTTTATTTGAAGGATGGAAGTTGGGAGAGGGAAGGAGGTAAAAATAGTAAAATACGCTCACCATGAAGAAGCCATCCCCGCTGGTAAGCTACCAAAGAAGGTTTCTTTTGAAACTCAATTGCCGATCTATTTACAGGAGAGTCTCAAGTACCAGTCAGTTGTCATGGAAATATGGAGAATAACCAGATAAACAAACCCAAGCCATTAACTGAAACAGAATTTGAATGGACATGCAGTTTGCCTCCCTCACTTGTAATTTCTCAGGCACCTGTATGCAGTGCAAGGGAAACCCATAGGTAACCAAGAGAGGAGTTGGTACAACAGATCTTTATGTAAAAGTTCACACTTCACAAAACAAGGCAATTGACACAGAGCTTACAGGGAACATTGGGCAGCAGTTTGCACTGTGATAGCTGGAAAGTAGAACTCACTGCACAATACTGATGGAGTATTTACAGAAAACAGAGCAATCATTAGTCTCTTATAAATAAGGTGACCAAATATCCTAGGCCTCCTACCAAGACATGCAATCCCCTTCATGATGAAGGCAAGTCAGTGTTGTGCTCTCATGAGCATTCTCCTTTCCCTATCAGTATTCTAAAACCGGAAGAGATTATCACACACAAGCAAAAGCAGTCAAGCATCAACAAAACCCCATTACCACGTTTAAAATCTCAAGCTTAGTTGATCCTTTTAGCAGTGTGTTTCCTCTTCATTCTGTTTCTATTGCTTTATTTTAGCAGGTTTCCCTTTTTCCCTGATGCAATGTTGGTTCTCACCTCACTGAGAGCAGGGAGCACTCAGGAGACCTGTACTACAGAAAGGACTGTTCTAGCAGGAAGAAAAACGAACACAACTTGCAGCCCAAAGGAAGTTGTGTTAGAAGGGTTATGAGAGAAGGGACATTCTGGTCACCTTAATTACAAGTCTCGCTGTACCTGCATGCATGCACTCTTGTTTTAATCTGCAGAAGTGCTGAATCTCACAACCACACTAGTCAAACACCAAACTGCACCAGTGCTATGAATGGCAATTGTAGGGGTGGAAAAACTCTCTCCCAGCAGTTGCAATCTGAGGTGTTCCTAGGAGTCCTTCTCCAGCTGTGCACATTGATCTGTACAAGTCCCTTCTCTCCATAGCCAGCAGCAATCCTGCAGGTGTGACCAGCTCAAGCAGTGACCCTTTCCACGATGCAGCTGCAGTTGCCATTAAAGTGGATGTTCACCAAAGGTTCTGGGTACCACAACTATCGGCAAATCACTTTAATGGTGACCACTATGTTACGAGTTACTCCAACTACACACACACCAGAAGGGATTACTACAGAGACTTGACTTCATGCTCTTCTACCCGCAGCTTCAGTTTGGTTTGCTTGGTGGCTGTTTCCTGCAGGGGGGTGGTCTCCCGTGGCGCGTGATGTGCTTCTCCAAGCTGTCCAGGATGGCAATGGCAATCCTCTGCACGTGCGGATCTGTCTGGACGTTCTCCTTGATGTTGTATAAATGCTGCAAACCGCCCTCTTCAATTAGCATGCTGCAGTACCTGGCAGCTGGAATAGGATTGGAAAATGGGAATTAGCAAAACATAGCAGGGTCAGTGTGACCACGGATTCGACTCACCTTCACTTCCTAGAGCAGGCAGTGCTTAGGACGCTCCCTAAAGTGTCTACACTTTAATAAGTGACAACAGAGTTGTTTGAACAGGACACCAGTTGTCATCAGGTCTGTTTCCATGTCTGTGTTAGCTGACTGGAAACTGCCTTGTACTATGCACTGTGTTCTCTCTGCCTTCTCTACAGTCATTTGAAGCAACATCCTAAATGTTAAGAAATGGGAATTAGAAGCACTAGAGTCTCTCTAAGCATCCAGGTTAAAACACCACCTCCACCAAAACCTCAGTATAGAACAGCTACCAAAAACTGCTATCAGATACACCAGGCTTGTCGAACTTGTTCCTTCCAAAGCAGTTTGCTGAACACTATTTCTTTACCTAGTTACAGTTTGCTCTGAATGCTTTTGCAGGATAAAATTCCTCTTCTCTTTCCACCCTCAGTCCCAATTTTTCAAAGCTCAAAGCACCCCCACACCAGCTCTGGTGTTGCTGTGTGCAGGGAGCAGCTATAAAAAGAGACAAATGTTTAATTAATGTGCAAGCTTCAGGAGTTGATATCAGAAGGTCAGAATGACTGGAATGTAATACACAGAACATTACCTCAGAGGTGCCCAATTTCACCATTCGGTGAGGCAGCACCAGAGCTGTTTGAATGCTGATATGAAACATTTCACTGGGGATCACATTTACTGCCATGCTACTAATATTTTTATTAGGTTACTCTTTGAAGTGAACATGATATGGAGAGGCAGAAAAAAAACCCCAATTCCATTAATTCCAGACTACTTTTCATCCTCGTCTAAAAAATGAGGCCAAATTAAAACGCTTCTCCTCCCCAAGGCAAAAAGCCTGCTTGGTGAAGACCATCAAAACATGAAGATTTCATCCCAAATTAAATACAATTTCCCACAGAGCAGGTAACTGTATTTTCTACCAAATATTTGGTTTCCCTGCAACTTTGCCCAGAAGCTTCTGACACCAACTACTCTTGGAACTAAGCTTGATCTCAAATCAGGAGTATGGTCTCCAAATAATTCCAGGGCTTTCTTTCTACAGAGCAGCACAAACCTCTGTGGCATACTGAAAAGCTTAGAGGTTAGGGCAGCACAAAAGAAACATAAAAAATAAATAGAACAAATTAGGACCATGCTAAGTTGAGGCACAAAACAAAGCTATGGGGCCTTAATCAAAACTGCTATCTAGAACAGGAACAGTGGAACAGCTTTGTCAGACCAAACCTGCTTCAACATGGGTGAAGTCCTCACAGTTCCCTGGACAGTGTACCCTGTCTCAACACACTTGAAGCTCTACAAAATGCAGGACACAGTACTTCATCTGCAGTTCTATATTATGCCACGTATATTGCTTGGTTCTGAACATATGTAGAAACATTGATTTATGGGACAGGGATAAACAAATACACTGCTGTCAAGATTAACAAACTGACACAGCAAATACTTTTAATACTTGAAAGGAAAGCTGCTTTCTATCTGGCAGATCATGCCAGATATATTTGTGGTACAAAAAGAGAACACTAAAAGCCAGGAAGGTTTGACCACTCTTCCATTCAGGTATGCTCAGGGAATTTCTTTCCTTCCTCATCACATTGTCATAAATCATTTTACAGACAAGATGTTGGTGTTCTTGTTTTGCAGATGGAGAAAGAGATTATGAAACTGAGCTTCATCTCACAGCAAGTCATGGCCACAAGGTGATTAGAGACAAAGATTACCTACAAGTTCTGTTCTGACAGCAAGAGACAGCTATCTGCTGCAATCACTGTTATGGAGCAAAGCTGGAGGTGGGGAGATTCAAACTGGACATGAGGAGGAAGTTCTTCACCATGAGAGTGGTGAGAACCTGGAATGGATTGCCCAGTTTGGTGGTTGACGCCACATCCCAGGAGGTGTTTAAGGTAAGGCTGGATGAGGCTCTGGCCAGCCTGATCTAGGGCAGGGTGTCCCTGCCCATTGCAGGGGGGTTGAAACTAGATGATCATTGTGGTCCCTTCCAACCTTGACTGATTCTGTGATTCTGTGACTGTTCTTAATTTAAAATACATTTGGTGCCCATTATTAATATTTACATTTCTGAATAAAATATCCTTTGCAAGACAGATCTGCCCTTAACCCATGTCCACATTCTGCAATGAATAATGTACATTTAACGCTAACACTTCAGTAAATAAAAAGGACAGAAAGAACTTCTGCTACTATCTTTTCCTACCCGATTTAGTTAAAGCTTAGGTGTCACTTCTCCAGAGAAGTGAATACCCTAGGCGTTGTTCTTTTTCTCACTTCATGCTGGGAATAACATGCTAAGAAACAAGAATTTTAAGGGTAGTGTTACTTAATACATACGATTTTTGCTGCAGACGTGCTGCATGGCCCACACAGCCCATAACTGGACACCAGGTGTCATGAAACAGCCAAGTAGAGGGAAAAATGGATTGAAAGACCTGTGAAAAAAGGAGAGGAACAGCAACTCACTTTACTACTAGGTGTTATCTCAAAGGTCACGTACGTGTTCTCCACTCATCTACAGATTTTACTGGGAGAGGGACTTGATAAACAAGTTTTAGATGCATCAAGGAAGCCTTCTGATGTACTTTTTTGGTCTCAAGCTTTCTTATCTAGGACAGATAGTGCTAACCTGATACTAGCCTATATAACCTTGCTGGTTAATCTTTGTGTCTAAGTCTCCTAGGCAGGTAGGAGGCAGAACACCTTTAACAGAAAAGTAGCAGAACAACATTACAGAACAGCTTTAACAGAAGAACAACAACATTACATTTTCCTTTCACAGGAGCCTCTAACCTTTGTTGGTCACACAGGGTAAAGTCACATGCTGTATATTTTCAGCGAATAGGTCTTTTTCCACCAGACAAAATGATGTCTGGCTAGCAGCTCACTCACTATGGGAACAGATTTTAAGTCTAGCTGAGTTTAATTTCCAAACTCTAAATCAAGACAATAGTTACCTGTAAGCCACCATCTCACATTCTGGAGTTGGCCAATTCAAAATGGCAGAATGCTGCAAAATACAGAACCAAGAACACTCATTGTTAAATACAAACACTGACCAAAACATAAAAGAGTGTGACAAAATTCACCGTCATTTCTGTACCAGCTGTTCCAGGAGGGATGTCCTCTGGCTGCGACTTAATGTCCAGGCCTGTTCTCCTCGAGATATCAAGTGAGCAATAATCCCTGCTGCAAAGTAGCTAACTTCCACCTCTACACTGTGCAGTAATTTACTGATGTGGTCTATAAAGTCCTTCCACATAAGTTCAGAATGGAGCTCCTTAACTTCAGCTATGTTATTCTGGAAGGAGAAAAGAAAACATCAACAATGAAAGAAAAGATCAACAGAAAGAAATCCCCATGAGGAACAGAATCAAACTTGTGTTACACTACGTGAGTAAACAGAGATAGGAGGAGATCTTCATACATCCAAATGGCCACCAGATCTCAAAATGATACTTGGGCTTTTGAAAACTTCCCTGGCTACTGCAGGAATTTGCCTCAAAACAAAGAGGTTCTCCTAAGTCATTTTAGCCTATTAGCATGCAGATTACACCAACTTAAAGGCTAACTGTAAAATTTCCAACGACAGTTGCCGTCAACTTCAGTAGTGCACAATTCTGGATTTCATCCTACTTTTTTTCATTTGGACTCATCTGAAGTTTCCCCCACTGCCCTTTCTTTTCTTTCTTATTGTAACCACCAAATTCAATCTAACTACTGCTTCTGGAGAACTGGTAACACAGGGCCAAAAAAGGTCACTTGTGAAAAATGCACACAAGAAACATAGAAGAGGAATGTAAAATTATGAGGCAAATTTCTGGATTAACATATCAGGAAAAAGTTTTTTTTTTTAAAAAAAAATCAATCTTAAAAAACCCATTTAAGGCTTTTATTTTCTTTTTCATCTCACCAGAAGTCCAAGAACTTTCTGTTGGATGGACGATTCAGATGGGAAAGACTGGGAGAAAAAAAAGAAACAAAGCATAAGTAACCATTTTTGTCTATAACTGAAAGAATATCAGTTCTGAAATGATGTTGATAGTCCAGCACCAAAAGCTGTACTCCTCACCTCTAAGACTCTCATGAAAAGTTCTAGCCCTTGGTTTTCAATGAAATGCCGACACGTTGTAGGAGATTCATCAGTGAGGTTCCAAAGTGCACTCAGAGTGAACTTGAGGGTAGTATCTACAAGATTCTGATTTGTTTTTTGTTTAACTATTTGCAGAAGTTGCTGAAAAACAAAACAAAAAGCCCTTCCCAGTGATGATTGTGTATCAAAACAATGCATTAGCTCCTCAGCTTCTTTCAGCACTGCCCAGAGCGATGCACAGCTATCACTCATGTGCAGAGTAAAGACCTACTTTTTACGGTCACACTAAACAAAAGAAACCAGCTAGTAAACCTTTCACTGCTCTTTGAACATGGCTGTCTGCTAGAGGAACTCCTCTGTTCTCACCATTATTACATGGGCAGTACTTGGACAGTACAAAGCCATCCACAGAACTCTGGACACCACATGAACACTGACAGTACCAACCATTTACTTGAGGTGTTCCCTTTTGGAGCATCTTTTGTCTCACACGATGCATGTCCAACCAAGACATTTCTGGTTTACTATTTTAATTTGTCAAGATTTTCCACTTCAGCTCCTTTTCATCTACATTAACATATCTCCTTGCCACTGTCTCTGGCACCAACCCTAGCAAATTACCTGGGCTTTTCTCTCCTAAAGAGCTCTTAAATTCACACAGGTTAATGTCTTCTTAGAATTCTACCTCCTTAAGTTTATTCTGTACCTTCAGGAATACTGTTGGCATGAACAGCTAAAGAGGATGTTATTTCTGACAGGAACATGTCTGACTTACCCTAACAATGAAGAGTTCTGCTCCCAGTTGAGCTGTTTGCTCTGTTGAAAGCTGCCAAACAAACAAAACCACATCAATGATTTTCTGAGACTTTAAAAATGTTACCTTAGCTCAAAGCTTCAGAGCCATACCTTTGCAGCAAGTATAGAAATTATGGCTACAGCCATCCTCTGCATGTTTTGATCTTCATGATTGCACAGCCACTGCATAACAAGTTTAGCAGCTTCAAACCTGGAAGTTAGAAATAAACTTAATTTTTAGAGCTATTGTGATTCTTAGTAAAAGGAAGATGCAGTCAGATAACATATCAGATAGAAATTCACATAAGACAAAAGAAACTGGAATAAGTATGCCTTGCATCAAAAAATGTAGAAATACAGAGTGAAATTACAAGTATTGCATGAGTCAGTCAGCTTTGAGTTGTTTGCTTAGGATCTAATTATCTATCGAAGTGTGTAGGAACTTCTTCCAGAGAGGGAAGAAAATTTTGGCATGATCTTCAGAAACATCAGACCAACGCACTTCAAAGCACTTGGACAAAGCATTTAAGAAAAAAAAAAATCTTTGCAAAAAGCAGTCCCATGGCTCCCCAGAGAAATCTTGACTTCTATTACACACATGGGAGAAGCAAACCCCACCTTTATACCTTGCAGACCTAAGTGCAGTTGTTCAGGCCCAAAACAATGTAGTCCTGGAGTGACTGACGCTGAGCAAAACTGAGAGTAGAGACAAACCTTCTCAAGGAACAGACAGCAAAGAGAAAAACCTTCTGCCATACTAGAACTGACTGTATCTGAGGTAGAAAACTTGCCTGTTAAAGGGGACATCCTGGAGGATCCTGTCACTGCAGAGTGAAAGCAGGCAATTCTTCTGCAGCTGCAAGACATGAGAGAGTCACTTTATCAGACACACACATAGATCCGAATGCTGAATGTACTGCCATGGGGCAAAGAGGTGTGGATCTTAAAAGTATCTCCACAAGACAAGGAACAAAGACATTTCACTTCTTACCTGTTGGTGATTTGGGAAGTGCTCCATGGCCTTCAGGAGCAAGTGGGTGACGTCGGCTAGGAGGCGCACAGGCATGCCTGCTGCCAAGTCCTGCTTGGTCAGGTTAAAGACACATGCACTTGCAGCTAACTGCACAGGCAGGTTCAGGGGATGGTTTCTCATTCCAACAACCACAAGCTGAAATACAGAAGTTTGGCCTACATTAGTGACTTAGATATTTTGCATGCATCCCTAAAGAGCGATCCACTGCTGCTGGAGCCCCCAACAACAACTCACGGCACCCAGCTTCTGCCTCCCTTAAGTGAAAATTCCATCTGGTCTGATTTTAACTCTCAGAAGGAACATTTCCTCCTGCTCCATGATTCAAAACTGACAGCTCCTATCTCTCTAAGTACTTTTGCACTGCTATCAACAGTGTCTCAAAGAAGAGGCTGCACAGAACATAAGAGATTACTAAAAAGATCCATAGTTCACTTTACACACTAGGAGCATAATCACCAAACTCTTTCAGAAGAGAATAAGGTGGGACAGAGTTTCTGCAGCATAATGGTAACCACATAGCACTTGCTGTTTGGTGACTAGCCACTTCAGATCACATCCCAAGCTGCTGGCTCGGGATACATTTTGCATGGCTTCCTCCTGAATTACTCTTGGCCATGTATGTTGGCTGTGATCTTATCTAAGAAAACACTTTTCTTCTTGGTTATTGACTGCCAAAATCTTTTTAATAGTGAAGCCAGTATATTCAAGGTCACTTGCCCAACATCAATGAAGACAAGAAAAACAAACATCATCTGTACTATTGATGCCTTTTTTTACCATCACAGTAAAAATGATCCCATCTCTGATGTTCTAAACATAGAATGTCAATGCCTGGGATGGATTCCTATGAAAGTTTCTAGGATTTTTCGAAGTTTGAGCCCAATGTAATACATTAATATTTACATCATGATATTTATTAACTTGCTAACATATGAGAAGGTGGCCATGGAGAGAAGTATCACTGAATTCCTTCCTTGTTATTACTGTTGCATAAGCATCAACAGAAGGTACTGTTGTAACTGGGAAATAAGACTAAATGGACCTTTGAGTTGACCAGCACAGGTATGTTCTAATGACAGAATTCAGCACCCAAAGAAAGCTTCATATTATATTTAAAATTACATTTAAAAATTAACTTCATGTTATTTAATTTAGATACTGTTAGTCCAGCTGGATTGTACCTAATAAAATGCTACAGAGCATCTTCTACATCACTACTGTCTAAAAAGCTGTTCCTTTTTTATCCAACATCTTAAAAATCACAGCCAAAAAAAACCCAAAAAACAAAAAAACAAAGCTTATCAAATAAACGCCACAAAGGTTTTGGGGGTGAGCTCAGTTTAAGAAACAACACATGGCAAAAATTGAATTATTTTTACCTTTAAAATTTCAGGCTTTGTTTTTTCCATGACATGTGTGAGGCTGAACAAATGGAAGAGTGCCTCTCTCACAAAGAAAGCTCGCTCGCTGTAGCGCTTCAGTGCCTCAGAAATCTGAGTTTCATTGGCTTCCCCTGACACCTGCGAACAGAGCAATCATCTTTAGTTCAAGGTGACATCGATTCAACTCAAAATAATTTGTACTCGGAAAGTGCGAAGCTGCACTTTCAAAAGCAGCGATATTTTTAGCCAAATCCTTCAGAAAGCAACTGATAACTTTCTCTGGACAAATTAACCCACAACTACACAACATTCCAACGTTCTTCGTGAAGAATAATCCACGTTTTAAGCCAAAATTAGGTTTCAGGCACCTCCTTAGCACTAGCACTTCACTACTAACAAGAGCTGCTTATGTGGCAGCGAATGCCTGAAAGCACTGTGCGCAACTGAACACTCTGTCAAATGCAGCTGATGAAGGTGGTATTCTGGCTAGAATTCTGGAGGTTCCAGCTCCAACAATAAGGAAAATATTTCTATTCTTTGTCTTCATCAAGTTTCCTGCAAGCTATAGCTGTAGCAATAGCTTTGCAGCACCACGTTCATAGATTCATAGAATGATTTGGATTGGAAGGGACCTTCAAGATCATCTATTTCCAAACCCCCTGCCATGGGACATCTCCCACTGAACCAGGTTGCCCAAGTCCTCATCCAACCTGGCCTTGAACACCTCCAGGGAGGGGGCATCCATGACCATCTTCCAGCTTAAATCCCTTCACTCTTGTCCTATCACTACAAGCCCTTAAAGAACCCGTGTTACAGAACCTATGCAAAGGAATCCTCAAAATCAGACTTCAAATACACATGAAAACTAACCAATGAGCTAACACAGGCCAAGGCTGCATTAGAAGCTGAGCTGAAGTTCAGAATGTTACCAGTCAGCTGCAATTTTTTTCCACTTCCCAATCTGCTGCAGCTTCCGTTTAACTCTATTTTACCTGCTTGCTAAATGTCAATTGTCTTAAGTGTAGAGGGCTTGTTCCTCAAGCCCTACTGCTCAGTGAATCATTGCTGCAGTCGTTTTTTAAAAAGAAGCATGCAGAACTTCTCCATACAAGGAAAAGCAAACGTTCAGAGATGCAAGTGTCACATTCTGTGCATCTTGTGCTGTACAGAGCCACATCCTTTGAAACTGCTCCATCAGGAACATAAGGCAGCCTTGACAGAACTGACACCAACTTGGATTTTGTTTTATTATCTCTATTGATTAAAGCAGGGCAATTACTGACAGGTTTTGTAGCCAGTTATACATTGTATGAAGAATTTCCACCTGGCTTCTGCTGCCTCCCTGACTGCTCTGCCTTGTTTATTCTTTAGCAGCATCTAGACTACGCAGATTAATAATTCAGTACAGTCAACAAAAAAAAAGGTCAGGCCACAAACAACAACAAAATGCAAAACAACCCAATTTGCTGCTTAAAGTCTCTTCTTGACAACTGTGCTTTAAAAGGAAAGAAGAAAGAACTACAAAATGCTTTTGGTGAACTGCACTGCTACAGTTCCACCACTAGAACCTTCTTCCTCCCTGCCTTTTCACAGCACAGCCACTGGTGTGAAGCATGCACTGGAAGGAGCAAGGATTACATGGAATTGTTTCATCCCAAACATGAGGTGTCAGTTCCTGATGCTGTACATCATCGTACCGAACAGGACCTTGCTTTCCCCACCAATGTATTTTGGCATTCATATACATCACTACAAGCTGTAACAATCAAGTATTCCAGAGACCCAACCAGTAACAGCTGTCAAAAGTTAAAAGGGAAAAAACGATTATACAATTATGTAGCTGTTATCTCACTTGCCTAGAACAAGAGCATTCTGAGCTTCAAAACTGAACTTGCATAGGAGGCAGACTAAACTACGGGCACATTGTGCACACTCTTCCTCATTTCATCTGCTGTTTCCATCATCCTCATGGCACAGCAGGAAACCAAACTTGAAGGTGATAACACTGACACTGGCATGTCTAAAACAACTCTTTCTTCAGTATTTGACCCCTTCCCAGCAAGGATGGGGTAAGGCTCATTCTCCAGCATGCACATGCATGTTTTACAGCACAGGGCATGGGGTCTTGTTGTCTGGCACTAAGAGATAAATAGATACAGTTCTGTTAGCATCACCTCATCCTAAGGGGCTGAGTACTTTAGGAGTTGTTCCAGAAGAGGAAGTAGTTGCTTCTTACATGTTCATAACCAAGAGATCTTTCCAAGTAGAACTATTGTAATAGGAAATAGAAGTGGTGATGGAGTACAAGAACAGCTCAGTTATTACATTTTACTATATCTGCTGTGTTAATCGTGAACTATTCAAAGCTTATGCAAATTGTACCTCCACCTCTTATACTCTGCTGCCTCATGCTAGACATTGTGCTGAGATTCAGAGAACATTATTCCAGTGACTGACTAAAGACAAGAAGTTCAGCTTTTTTAGATCTCCTATGCTAAGGCTCACTGAAAAGGCAAAGAAGAGAGATGCTTTTTACAACAGTATCAAGTAAATCAGGCAGTTTCTGTTTCTGTGCCAGAATTAAGTAAGAAGGCAGTAATTACAATTAATAGTTAAAAAAAAAAAAAAATTAAGGGCTCCTCCTGAGACACCCACATACATTTGTTACACATTACCAGTTCTAGTTTTCCTGCACGTTGTCATTTTTCAGTAAAATTAATTCCCCCACTTAACCTTTAAGTTTCCTTCTCCTGTCAGGAACTCGGAGTAGCCGGCATCAGTAGCTAGCAGTCCTACAAACTGCATGGTGGGGCGCTGCTGGATGAAGGCTTCCACGGCTTTATCTGTAACGTGCTTCCGTCCAGAAATGTCCAGAGACACCAGGTTGGGCAAGATATCCTTCTGTTCCAGCAAACGCAGAGCTATGTCTGATGTGAACTGCTTGTCATCTGAAATGTCAAGGTGGTTCAGGTATTTGAGTTCTCTGATAACATCCAGTATCTGGGTGGTGGTCATTTTCAGGCATTTCAAGTGATGCATGGTCAAGGACTTGAGCCGGTCTTTACAGGTGAGGAGTGCTGTTATGTCAGTGACAGAAGTGTTTGATATATCCAGACTTTCTAATCTAGGAAGGGAAGCAACATCTGCCAAGTCCTCGTTGTAGAACAGAACGTTGGTGATACTCAGTGCACGCAGCCCAGACAGCTGACTGAAGCATCTCTCGTATGGGTCTTCCAAAGACAGAGTCAGTGAGTTCAGCACAAGGCATTGCAGGTTTTGTTGGATCCATTTATTGCTGCCAAGCCCACTTATAATGTCTGTGATAGTGATATCTGCATTCACCCCAGTAGCATCAAGTTCCACCAGCTTGTGATGGCAGAAGGCTTTCCGGAAGGCCACAGCAGAGATCTTTGCCTTGCGAATGCAGGCTCGCTTCAGGCGCATCTGGGTGCCCCGGAAGATGCCCACGGTCCCATCGTTCAGGAGCCCTGATGGGAGACAGCATTAGTGCCCGGCCTCAGGCTTGCACAGCATCACTAACCTAAGGCTGCAAAGTGTTAACAAAAGGAAACTCATTGCCAAGTGGAAATTCATTGACAGGTATCACTGTACCACTGATCCCAAAAGCCTATGCTGCAGATTCCACTTAGATGATGATGATGTAACATTAAGAAGATAGACTGGAACCTCTATTACAAGAAAGATCTGGACGTGCTGAAACATGTCCAGAGAAGGGCCACAAAGATGATCAGAGGGCTGGAGCTCTTCTGCTGTGAGGACAGACAGAGAGTTCAGCTTACTCAGTTTGGAGAATGGAAGGCTCCAAGGAGACCTTACTGTGGCCTTCCAATTTCTGAAGAGGGACTACAAGAATCCTGGGGAGGGACTTTTTAGGGTGTCATGTGGTGGTAGAACTGGGGCAAATGGATCCAAGCTGGAGGAGGAGAGACTTGGATTAGATGTTAGGAAGTTCTTCACCATTAGGGTGGTAAGACACTGGTGGGACAACTGGAACGGGTTGTGCAGAGGGGTGTTGGAAGCCTCATCCCTGGAAGTTTTTAAGGCCAGATTGGATGCGGCTCTGGGCAACCTGATCTAGTGTGAAGTATCTCTGCCCATGGCAGGGGGTTGGAATTTTATGATCCTCGAGGTCTCTGCCAACCCTGACAATCCTGTGATAAATGCAGATGCAGTACATGCACAGAAGTTGTTTGGTTCCAACATGGAACACACCAACAAAATGTGGATACATTAAAAAAAAAAAAAAAAAATCCAGACTGCTGCCTGCATTACCTGGATTCCTGACTGAACTGCTTAGAAAGGTACTAAGAACAGAACTTCTGTCAGGCCTTCTTTGGTCACAGCTCCGGTAACATGAAGAAAGCACCAGCAGTCAACGACCAGATCTCATCTTGCTTTAGCTCAACTGAGTAATTCAGCATTTGACTGAATTCCTAAGTAGGACCAATATACTAAACTAAGCTAATTAAGTTCTTCTCCACATCCCTCATAAAGAGGGTAGGAGTGTTGCTCAGAAACAAGCTGAATGTGAGAAAGAACCTAAGAAGTGATTCAAAATGGAGAAAGAAGAGAACAGGGAAGGGGTGGGAAGGAAAGAAAGACAGCAATAAACAGAAGAAATTCAACCAGCTTGCTTGAGATCATTTGTTTTTTCCCTCTGTAGCAAGAAGACTGCCCAACTACTCTTTTCTTGCTGGTATACTGGCAACATTCTAATTGAAATGATGCATTTCTTTCCATGCACAGGATTATCCCAACCACAAACACCAGGATTTCTTATTTGTATCCTATCAACAGAACTAGTGCTTTACAAGAAGCTAGGTGAGGAGGGCATGGCTGTGCAAGCTGAGTTGGAAGAACATGTTATTCTAGTTTCACTCTGACGGGTTATTAATGCCACCACTCCTGGGCCTTATCTCCAGTCTCCAAGCATTCTGATCACAGAAAGAAACTGAAAATGCAACACATTTTAATAAAAACATTGTTTCCAGCACAGTCTGAAGCCTCGAGTTAGCAGTTGCCTCTGTAACAAAGCCAGAAGAGTATTAAGGATATTGTTGTAAAGAGCAAATGGTTGAGGCATTTCTGACCAAACAGCCAGAGCATTCCTCTACTGCAGAGAAAGCAAACATAGGGGTGAAGCAGTGGGTACCCAGCAGAAAAGGTCAATGCAATAAGTAATTAAAATTTGATCCAAGAGATGTCAGCCCTGTCCTCAAAATACACTGGCTGAAAGCATGACAGGCCATTATCTACAAGGTAAGAACTTCAGATGTTTAAACTGCTTCTGTGACTGATTGCTTTCAAGCAAAGGATCCCTCTTCAACAGAGGTCTGGAGGAGATGGGAAACTATTTTAATGCAAGTCAGAAGATTTCCTAGTTTAATCACAAGGATACACAGTAAAGAGAGTTCAGTTTGTCGCCTTGTGATATTGAAATATTTCAGTGCTGTTAGAAGTAGAAGAATCAAAGAAATCTTTTCTTTCTTTCAAGTGACTGAAAGAAGATCTAATAAAAAATGTTCACTCAAAGGAACATTAAATTACAACCACAGACCCAAGGCAAGTGACTTTCTGTCTAGAGCCACAGGCAACGCAACAGTGGCAAAGTAACAATAAGTGAAATCTTCTATGAAGAGAGTAAGGAAGAGAGTTTTTGACACCAGAGCTGCAGCCTCCCCACTCCAGTCATGTATTTGCACTGGTGCCCCCCCCAGAATGGCTGTTACCGTGGAATGCCATCGTCCGCAGCAGCCGATCAGCCACTTCCTGAGGGAACATTCCTGGCTCCTGCAAGCACAGCGTCCCATCCTGCCTCTCCGTGCAGAACTTCTCTAGGTTGGCAGTCAGGAAATTTAAACAGATATCAAGCAAAGAGTAAGGAGAAGCTTCCTCCTGTCATATGCAAAACACAACAAAAGAGGAGAGTTAGTCCCGTCATTTCTTGAGGCTTCCACTGCTCTCTCCTGGGAGAGGACAGGCAAAGCTTTCCTTTTTGATGGTCTGATTCTCACTGCAACAGGCAAATATTACATAAGGAGGCATCTCCCTCAGAGCCACACAAAGTCAGGTCATGCAAACCCATGGGCAGTGCCCTTCCCCACTCACCTCTAAAGCCACATTCAGCCTGGTCTGTTGTGCTTGAGCCCTGCTTGCATTCACAGAGGAAGAAAAGTAATTGCTGGTAAGATCATTTGAATGTATGAAGTCTACTAGGAATTAATCAAAACAGAGCCAAGGAAGATATCAAGTCAGATTTTATTTCTTGATTTAAACTATTTCTCTTTCAGTGAAGTCAACCCATATTACAAGTCTACTATCAACCTACATCAGAAATGCAAGAAAGTTTAATATGTTCTTGGAAGCAAATTTTGAAACTGAAAAGGGCAGCTACAGCTCAAATAAAAAAAGGAAACTGCAAAATAACTACTTTAATTCCAAATTTTGTGCAGCGATAAAGTAACAACTATTACAGTATTCCTTCTGATTACTGAACCAGTTTCCTCCTCTTTATGCTAAGCACCTGAAAATCACCGGGCATAGAACCCTGGGTACAAGGACCAGGCAGAACATGAACTTGAACTTTCCCTTCAGAGATTGGGACTCTATTGATTGACACAGGAAAATCTCTGGTCATTTTTCTGCCGTGGCTAATAATAGCCTACTGTTTCCAGTCACACACATTCATCAACATCAAGAATGACTCCAGCGCTGTGAATCACCCCAGCAGCACACAGGGCAGGCCAAGTGACTGGTACACACTCCCCCAGACAACTCTGGGAATAACAGCATCAGCTGGTGCCAAATCTCATCTGTAGGAAAAATTCTATCTTGCCTTTTCTGCTGAAAGTTCTGCAAAAATTATCTTTCCTGGCTCGTTTCACTTCTGCTGTTTCATTTGGCCAATATGCTCACCATGGAAGCACAGAAATATATCAAAATAGAAGAAATATAAAGAAAATTACAGAAATAAGTTTTAGAAAATAAAGTGCATCTGAGGCTGTTTAGTCTGGAGAAGACTGAGAGGAGATCTGATCAGTGCATACAAACATCTGAGGGATGGATGTCAAATGGATGGGGCCAATCTCTATTCAGTGGTCACAGCATGTGTTGGTTTGAGCTAATTGGAGAATTTGAGTGGGGGGGCAGGTCACTGCAAACCCACTACACAGCAATAAGACAAGGGGCAACAGATACAAACTAGAACATAGAAGGTTTCACCTCAACATGGGGAGAAACTTCTTTACAGTGAAGGTGACAGAGCCCTGGAACAGGCTGCCAAGAGAGGTTGTGGAGCCTCCTTTTCTGGACTTTCAAAACCTGCCTGGATGTATTCCTATACAAACTACCCAGGGGATCCTGCTTTTGGCAGGGGGGTTGGACTGGATGATATCTGGAGGTCTCTAACCTCTAAAGTTCTGTGATTCTATCTGAAGCCTGGGAGGTACCACATTAGGGCAAAGATAGAATGGAGCTATCTTTAACAAGTCACATATTGACAACAGTAAGAGACAGCGTCATAGCTCCTGAAGACTTAGGTAAAGGTTTGAGAACTAGAAACTCCAAACTATTCCAACCTTGCAGCTTCCAATTCCTTCGACCTCATTTTGCCAAGTACTTAACTTTCATTACTTTTTTAAAAGGCTGACTACCACATCTTAGTGTTGAAGCAACAGGAGTTACTTTGTGATGCTGCTTGCTCACATCACCAGAAAACAACAGTTTTGGCTGCCTCCAGTCTTATCCTGATATGAAGAGGAAGAGCAGAATTGAGAACTGTGAACCTTTTGTTTCTCTATAATGTGCAGCAATGCCTCCTGAAAAGGCAAATCAAATTATTTGAAAACAGTGTATTTTTTAAATGAAAATATTTTTTTCTTTTTAACTTGAAATTAATACACATGCCTAGGACTCATACAACACAAATCTACAGTCCTTGCTCAAAGGAATATGAAAATTATCACCACTGAAGCAAAGATATCCTCACTTCCCAACAGTGTTTCAAATTTGCTGCTTAAATATAACAAAAGCAGAAGCTTGGGTGTCTTCAGTCTTTCTGGCACTATTCCATAATTCCTGCCAGAAAAGCTAAAACACTTTTTATGTATAGAAGTGAGCAAACTCCAACAAGAATTTTTAGCCTTGCAGATAGGCTGCTAGCATATGACTCAGAAAGCTATTTTTTTTTTCAGCCAGCACCTCCATTCTGTAATTTGGAGTTGAGGTTTTAATTGTCATATAAGGCAATCCTTTTTGAAGCCTATACAGGACATCTCCATGCAATTTTAAAAAACCAAAACCATTACACGTGCAAACAGCAGACAATCTTTTGTATTAACTCCACTTCTATCAGCTAGAGGAAGCATCTGTAGTGCATCTTCAACTTGTTACCAAAAGGCTGGAGAAACACCTAAGGAAGGCTCCTGAGGTAAGCTGGGAAGAGGCTAGGCACTGTTATCTGCATCTAATAAAGTCCCTTGACAAGCATCATTAAAACTGTTTCCTAGAGTGACTACTGCTGAAACAGAACAGTTTAAATGCAGTCTATAAACCTTTTATGTGAGCCAGTGGAATTCCTTTTCTCAGCTTCTCTTTACTTTAAGACAGCACTGCCCAGTTAAAGACCTTGCAGTAAAAGTGTTCTGGCACGTTCAAGCCCTTGGTAGGTTAGGATTAAAGTGGTTCTTTCCTCTAGCCATGCTTCTGGATGTTATCTTGAAAACAAACCCAGCAATTCTTTTCAGCGAGGTGCACTTTCTGGTTGCAATAGTCTGATGAGACGGTGTCAATGTGTGTTAGCCACAGAACAGCATGTCTTTTCATTTTTAATAAAGATGGCCCAGCAATACTTGAGTACTTTTATTATGTACACCTGACATCTTCAAAGCCATCTTAATTATACGGCATTTCCATGTAACCTCAGTTCCTTTCATTCTATCAAATCAATTCAGTGGCCAGAAAAACAAAACAAATATATATATATATATATATATATACACACACACATACATACATATATACACATACATACACATAAATTCCCCACAAGGCAGAATTCCACGGGACATGATACAAGCCCAGGCACCTTCCCCAGCTAAAACACATATTAGAAGATTGACATACCTAAAACTAGCCAGGTTATGAACAGTACAAAAGGCAGACTAACTGCATTTAGATGGGCCTTTGAAGCCTCAGTGACATTAATTCTTTTTAAAAGATAGCCTTAAAAGTGCTCTGTTTAACCAAGGCAAACAAAGTGTCCAGGAGGATGTTGGGAATAAACTGCCTAGCTGCTGGCATCTAACAGTAACCCAAGTCATTAATGGAGTGAAATGGAATACCTGCTTCAACGTGATGGCACCCAGTGAGCTCATAGCTCACACACTGCTGCAGCTCTCTACCTTCCACAGCTTATTTTAAAAACTCCTTGAAGGCAATGTTGCTGGAATCTATTTAATCTGTATTCCAATATGTAGATAAAAAAGGGAAAAGAAAAAAAAATAGCTTCAAGAGACTTATTAAAGTAGCTGGAATAAATCAGCAAACCTGTCCAGTTTGGAGCCCCTATTACAAGAAAGATCTGAATGTGCTGAAATGTGTCCAGGGAAGGGCCATGAGGATGGAGCTCCTCTCCTGTGAGAACAGGCTGAGAGAGTTGGGGCTGTTCAGGCCAGAGACGACAAGACTCCGAGGAGACCTTCTTGTGGCCTTCCAGTATCTGAAGGAGGCTACAAGAAATCTGGGGAGGGACTTTTTAGGGTGCCAGGTAGTGATAGGACTGGGGGGAATGGATCCAAGCTAGAGGAGGGCAGATATAGATTAGATATTGGGAAGTTCTTCAGCATGAGGGTGGGTGGTGAGACACTGGAATAGTTTGCCCAGGGAGGTGATGGAAGCCTCATCCCTGGAAGTTTTTAAGGCCAGGCTGGATGTGGCTCTGAGAACCTGCCCATGGCATGGGGGGTGGAACTGGATGATCCTTGAGGTTCCTTCCAGCCCTAACAATTCTGTGACTGTGTGAAATCTTACATGCAAATTATGTTTCTATTAAGTGCCTGTGAGTATCAAACCAAAATCCTGTTCCTTGGGGAAACATCATCACACAACCACCCACTCACACAGTAACTAAAACAGAGACAGGTTGAGCTGATCCTTTCCACCAGAAATATGAATCTACCTTAGCACAAAATGTGAATTCCACTGCTGTGGGGACCTTGCGCACCTACTAGGACTGTGCTCCTACTAAGTCCAGCCTGAAACATTGATTCCTTCTGGCTCTGTGTCTCACTCATTAGAAATCAAACATTTTTTAACACAGATAGGAGAGGGTTGTGTTTTATTTCCCCCTCAGCAAACTACATAAAGTACTGGAAGACAACTACCCATTTTAGCTCTAACAGAACCACTTCTATGATGTATTCCCCAATTTTTATACCTGACTGCAGATTCAGTATGATAAAATCCAGAGGTGGAAGGTCTCCATGTAGGTCCATCTCAATGAAGGCAATGGGATACAGGACGAGAGACTTTTTTGCTGCTCTCAACAGGTCAGCAGGAAAGTAAGAGGTAATTTAGAGCTTTAGTACTTGGTGCTGGTCACACCATGTTTCTAACTGTTCTCCTCCTCTCCACAGTCCCAAAACTTTACTTTAAACAGATATTCTTAAGATCAAGAAGTAGCAACTCAAGTAATGGTCATCAAAACTCTTCCACATACTAGTATAGGTATGGCAGTGAAAAATGGACAGTTCCACAACCTAGGTTATGAAAAACGCTTATGTTTTGAAGAAAGCTCAAGGCCGGATTACGCTCAGAAATGAAATCTAATATTAAACTATTCCAGCAGAAGTGGGGACATACTGATTAAAGCTGCTGTTGATACAAAGTTGGCAGGGATCATATTTAGTTGGATATTAAATAGTGGCACATTAAACTGTAGTGAGGCCATCTATTTCAGGATCTATATGAAAAACTTCACATATCAGTTCAGCAAGTAGAAATGACTGGAGAGAAGAACCTGAATGGTTTGCTTAACCACAAGAAAATGGTGTGAGGCAGCCAAAGAAGGCAACGGGAGAAGGATTATGTCACCGTTCAAGACACACGGCGATCTCGTAAGGCTATTTCTATTAAGAGACACCTGCACCATTACAGTTTGAACATAACAGCTACCAGAATGCCTGGGAGGGGGGGGAGGGGAAATCATGTTGGGAGTAGGAAAAAAATAACCCTGCTTTTCTTAGCCGTGCAGATCAAGAGGTGAGAGATATAAATGCTGCCTATAAATACAGTACTGTGAATAAAAGCTAGAGATGGGGAAAAAAAGCTAGTGAGGTGAAGCAGTGTAAGTGCAGCAACGGCAGGGCACCAATAAGACACGAATTCAAATTTTGCCACAAATGTAGATGCCAGTATAAGTAAAAATCAAACAATGAAGTTCTATCCTACTCCGGTGAATAAGGACAGCAAGACAAAAGGGACCTACTTTTAAATGAAATTAAGCTTTCAATAACGAGGGATGAGCGCAGATAACCCAGGGAGTTCCTGCCAGTCCTTTAAAAGTAAATATGCACACTCATCTCTGAGAGAAGCAAGCAAAGCAGCACCCATATGCCGTGCTCCGAGGCCTGCCTGCAACAGACAGGCCGTTCCCGGCCGCCAGCTCCGGCCACCAACACGCTGCAAGCACTCGGTGAGGCTCGGTACACAGGGCAGCGAGGCGGAGGCACCGTGCGTGCCGCAGGCCCCCGCTTCCAGGGTCACGGCTCTCTCCAGACAGCCCACACACAAAGCACGCCTCGGTGGGACCGCCGCTGTGTGAGGGCTGCACTGCGCCCAGGCCGGTCGCTCCGTCCTGCCCTGCCCTTCACGCCGGCCGAAAAGCACTGCCCGCCGAGCTGCCCCCTACTCTTGTGTGGCGGGAAGCCGCCGCTCCGCGGCCCCACAAGGTGCTGCTGAGATGAGGCGGCTAGCGACAGCGAGGCCAGGCCGGCCATCACCCTCTGGGGATACCGGGCACATGGGGAAGGGCTACCGCTGCCCCTTCGCATCGCGCCGGGCTCCAGCCTCCCCTCCGTTGGGTCTAGATCGTCCTTTTACATAATCGGCAGCGCGCCATCCGCGACGATTACACAACAGGGAGGGGGGCGAGAGCTGCCGCCCCAGTTCCATGTGTGCCTGAGAAGACGGAGCCGGAGCCGGAGCCGCCGCCACAGGGTCGCGTCCAGCTCTGCCCCTCGGCAGCAGCGGCAGGAGGTGAAGGAGGAGCGACNGAGGAGCGACGCGCCCCGGGGCCCGCTCCCGTCAGCTCCGGCCAACGGCCTCACCTGCCTGAGGGAGCGGGAACCGAGGCGCCGCCATAGCAGTCCCTTCCCTTCATCTGCCCTCAGCCGGCCGCTGTCACCCTCGGGCAGGGGGCTGCCTGCCCGACAGTCCACTCCATCCCCATCCCCTTGGCAGCTCCTCAGCCCGGCGTTGCCCGCGGCGTTCACTCACCATCGTGGCGCTGGGTGCCGGCGGCGAGCGCCCAGCGAGCCGGGTCCCGGCAGTCTTGCTCTTTCCTTTTTTTTTTTTTTTTTT
>VWZI01019550.1:397777-414284 GCA_013396835.1 Psilopogon haemacephalus
TTTTTCGTTTTTTTCCCCTTCCCCCCGTTTTTCACCCCTTCTGACCTGGAAGTGAATCTGCCTCAGCCGGCCGGGAGACAGCACTGAGCCCGCCCCCCTTAAAGGGGCCGCGCCAAGCACACAGCCGGGGAGCCCAGGTACCGGGCTGAAAAGCGTCGAGTGTAGGAAGAAGCTGCTGCAGTTCAACGAACCGCATTGGCTTGGCGTCTTATGCTGCGAGACATTCCTTGCCGCCGTTTCATTTTGGAGCAGGGACGAAGCAAGACGAAGCTTCCCAGCGAGTATGTCCCAGCAGAAGCAGCTGTATGGCACTTTCTTGCCTTTGGGAATTAAGCGCCAGCTTCGTGCTTGTTGCTCACAGATAAACCTCTGTAATTTCAATGTTTCCTGCTCAAGCTAGTCTATTCGGGTAGCATAAGCAGTCATCTGCTCCAGTACAATAAGGTTTGCTACCTGCTTCGAAGCTGGAGAGGAGAGGAGCTTTGCCATAAGCTTTCACACAAAATAATTGCAGGTTTCAGATACAGTAGCAGTGATGAAAACCTCCCTCCCAACAGATAAGTGTTATATAATGTATTGGTGGTAAAGAGAATACAGTTACTTTTTCTTTCAGGATACAAAGTAAAGAGTGATGCAATTACCCTGCCCACGTAAAATGAAATCATAAAGACCACTGTTAAACTCTGCTGGTTATGTATACAGCAGCTTTGAATAACAGTTGTTCACAAAACGGCAAAACAAATAAAACAAACGACAATTGCTGAAAGAATTTTTGTTTCCATCATTACACGATGACAAAATATTCTACAATTGTAGTTATCAACCACAATTCTACCTGTTTAGGGACCACACAGCAACAGTCAGTTGTAGCCCAGTCTTTAGAGTATGATGTTGCTGTACAGAAAGTAAATGACGTACTCAGGGTCTAACAAGAACAGAATCAAAAGTCTTTGTGTTCCGAATCTGACCACTTAAAAATCTAATCTGTTTAGAAGAAATAATTTATGTAATTATTGACAGAAACTATCTTAGACTAAGGAGGAGCTAAGACTGTTACTCTTAGTCGATTACATGTTTCTTCCACATGTCCTTCTTCCTAATGTCTTTCCATGCCTATTAACAAATGCAGTCATTTGCTCCAATTGGTATCAGCAGATGTCCTGTCTTTGTCTTCTTTTTCTCATTCCATCTGGATTTAGCATAGGATCATTCTCCTTTTCTGCTGCCCAGATTCAGATAGCTAAAACTTTGAAGAGACAGCCTGATTCCCTACTCTCAGTGCCTGTTCTTGGCCTGCCCCATTGTGCTTGAGAGCTGCAGCAGCAACAGAAGCCTCACTGCACCACACTCTTACTGCAGAGAAGCCGTATGTTTGAACTGGCACTGGCTCAGTGTTGGCACCAGCAACGGTAGAGACAACATCCCAGGAAGAACAGACCCTTAGGGATTGAAACGAACAAACTCAAAGAGTTTCTACTGAGTCTGTGCAAACTGAAAGTTTACAAACCAGGTTTTCAGAGAAACAGTATTGCTGATACAAAAGTAGTTCATAGTAGAATCATAGAATGGTTTAGGTTGCAAGAGACCTCAAAGATCATCCAGTTCCAACCTCCTGCCATAGGCAGGGTCACCTCCCACTAGAACAGGTCACTCAAGGCCTCATCCAGCCTGGCCTTGAACACCTCCAGGAAGGGAGCAGACACAACCTCCCTGGGCAACCCGTTCCAGTGTCTCACCACACTCACTGTCCAGAACTTCCTCCTAACACCCAGTTTAAATCCCCTCTCTGCCAGTTTAAACCCATTCCCCCTCGTCCTGTCATTACAAGACCTCGTGAATAGTACCTCCTCAGCCCTCTTGTAGGCCCCCTTAAGATATTGGAAGGCTACTATAAGGTCTCCTCGAAGCCTTCTCCAGGCTGAAAAGCCCCAACTCTCTCAGCCTGTCCTCATAGCAGAGGTGCTCCAGCCTCTTCCACAGGCGTTCTCCAGAACAGAGGACACGAAAGTTCTCAGGTAGCAGTCAGCAGAGGACAAACTTACCTGCCTTCTCACAAGCATCTCCGTGGGTTTGGTGGATATCGTTTGAAAGCAAGACGTGGACAATGTGTGTGAACTCCAAGCCCCAACACTGAGAAGTTGGAAGTAAATACTTCAGGCTTCCAGCAGGTGGCGTTACAAGTTTGGGCAGCAGTGGTTCTTCGGGAGCCTATACCCAAGATTTAATCGAGTTTTATTCACTCCCCAAAGCTTGGCAAGCCGGCAGTATGTTACCGCAATAATTGGGAAAAAGCATTCTCAAGTAGTCTTTACAATTAATTTTAACTGTTCTTTAAAATTAATTTTTTAATCTAAGCAATTTTTCATGTACATTTATAACGTAGAATGATAGGTTTGGGCTGGAGGGGAATTTTAAAGGTCATCTTGCTCAAGCCCTCTGCAGTCAGCAGGAACATCTTCAGCTAGAGCAGGCTGCTTAGAGCCCCATTCAACCTGGCCTTGAATCTTTCCAGGGAGGGGGCATGTACCATGTCTGAGCAACCTGGGCCAGTGTTTCACCACACATAAAAAATGTCTTCCTTATAGCTAGTCTAAATCTCCCCTCTTTTAGTTTAAAACCATCACCCTTTGTGCTGATGCAACAGACTCTGCTAAAAACACTGCTCCCATCTTTCTTATACCCATTTTATGTACTGAAAGGCTGCTGAAAGGTCTTGCCTGGAGGCTTCTCTTCTCCAGGATAAGTAACCCCAACTCTCAGCCTTTCTTCGTAGGAGAGGTATTTCAGCCCTCTGACTCTTTGCATGGACCTCCTCTGGACCTGCTCCAGCAGATTCATGTTTTTCTCATGCTGAGGCCTCCAGAGCTGGATGCAGGGCTCCAGATGAGGTCTCAAAGAGTGTGTGCTACTATAGTCAGAAAATCCAATTTGTGCTCAAAATTACTGGAATTGGCTAGTGTGCCACGTTTTGTGTAAGCTGGTTTCAGTTCACCCACAATTGGGCTTTGTGGTGTGCAGTTAATTCCTTGCCAGTCTCCAGGGGGTTTCAACAACTCTGGCACTGCCTGCTCAGACATGCTGGGGTGCAGGGTCCCATCTCTTGAAAAAGCATCTGTAACACCTTTTTGTACGACAGAAAGGAGCAGTCAGGAGCAGCAACCCCCAGTTCTAAAATCGAGCTGAAAATTACTTCACAGTTAATCCCAGACAAAAACACACCCACAGCGGGTTGGAAATTGGTGAAGCAGCCCTGGCTGCTGGATTAACGTGTATGACATCGCCTCAACTTATGGATTTAACTGTCCGACAGAAGATCTCAGAAATACGGATCCCGTGGTGCAAAACTCTGGAAGTCAAATGCTAGAAATGTGTTACTGCTTGAAGCATCGGACCCGTCAGTCTCGGTCATGCCTAGAAGTGGAGAAAGGGGGAAAGAAGGCGGACACAGGACTTTCCCACCGAACGGGCACTAGTCCGTACCTGCGGTGGCGGTGTCAAGGAGGAAGAAAGGATGAACCGGGGAAGATGCAGCCCCGCAGCAGAGGGGAGCGAGCTGGCGCCCGGCCGTGCGGCAGCGTTCGCTCAGCGCGGCGAGTCCGTCGCCGAATCGGTCGCTCGGCGCTCGGGGCCGGCGCCGAATCGATCGCTCGGCGGTGACGGGGGAGGCTGCGCGGCGGCAGCCTCAGCTCTGACATGGCCGCGCTCATCAACTTCGAGGACGAGGAAGAGGTGAGGAGTTACCTGGAGAACTTGCACGTCGAGTACAGCTACCAGTGCTTCAAGGAGAAGGACCCAGACGGTAAGCGGCCGCGCCGCGCCCCCGCTGCCCGCCGCGCTGGGTCCGGCGGGAGCCTCAGCCCCTTCACCGATGCGTTGCAGGCTGCCAGCGCCTGGCCGACTACCTGGACGCCGTGCGGAAGGACTTCGTGGGGGCGGCGCGGGTGCTGCGCGACAACTGCGAGACGCACGGGCACAGCGAGAGCTGCTACAAGCTGGGAGCCTACCAGGCCATCGGCAAAGGTGAGCCGGGCTGCTGCTGCTGCTGCTGCTGCTGCTGCTGCTTTGAGCCCGTCACACTCGTGCCCCAGCTGCTTTTGGCAGCGGTTACGGTGTCGTGGGTTCTGCGATGGCCCTGCCAGCAGCGTGAGCTCCACTGGTCGAGAAGAGTGGCAGATACCTATGGGCAAACGTAACTCTTGGCGCTTGGAAGGTGCTGAGCACCTGCAGTTCCTTCTGACCTTGACAGAGAAACTCCCTATCCTGCTCGCTTTATGGTCACGTAACAAAAGCTGGGGAAAGGTGGGAAAACCTGAAATTCCTTCCTCCTGGAGAATCCTCTTTAGGTTAAAACCACACATAGTATTTTCTTATAATTACTTCTCTGTAAGTGCTAAATATACCCAGGGCTGAACGTTGCTGTGTGCTTTGTTCTTAAAATTTGTGTTTCTTCTCATCTCTCTGTTCTTAGAGAAAGTAAAATAAGACACAAACGTGCAACATGGTCTGAGTGGATCCAAGTCTGCCCAAAAGGCATCTGCTGGTACAGGACTGGGAAACACTTAAACTGGTGAAGCAGCTTCCAATTGGCATGGGTAGGAAGGAAGGTGGTAGTGTTGCTTTAGTCCAAAGCCATTGCCAGTCTCAGTGTACAGGGAGGTGTGCTGGCAAAAGAACGTTTGGCTTAGGTAAGCTGTCGAGAAGGTCATAGAAGGTCTGTGAAGTGCTAGATGCTGACTGTAGCATCCAAAGACAGGGAGGCCATATTGCCCAAAGAGCACTGGGATGCCCGTTGCAAACAGAGCTGCCATCTCTGCCAACGTGTCCTTACAGTAATCTTTTGGTTTCTTGGCTGACAGGTGGACTTGACCTAGATTTGAAAGCTGCCTACAACTCTTTTATGAAGTCATGTGAGAAAGGTGGGAAGAAGTCAATAAATGCATGCCACAACGCTGGGCTGTTGGCCCATGATGGAAGAATAAACGGTGATAAACCAGACCCTGTTATTGCAAGAGACTATTACACAAAAGCCTGTGATGGCAACTTTGCTCCTAGCTGCTTCAATCTCAGTGTAATATACCTCCAGGGAGCACCCGGGGTCCCTAAGGACATGAACCATGCTCTAAAGTATTCATTGAAAGGCTGTGAGCTGGGCCACATCTGGGCTTGTGCCAATGCCAGTCGAATGTACAAACTGGGAGATGGCATTGAGCAGAATGATGCTAAGGCAGAAGATCTGAAAAACAGGGCCAAACAGTTGCATAAAGAGCAGAAAGAAGCTCCAAGCTCTTTAAAATTTGGAGAGTAAAACTGTCAGTTGCAGTTACTGAGTTTTAAATGGCAAGTGAACTTGTTATTTAAACAATGAGCATAGATTTTGCAGTCGCAATTAAAATCCTCTGAGTATTTGCGTATGCAAATAAACCTTTTTGTGGATGCAACAAACATCACCGACCCTGCTGTGCCTTTCTGCATTTTTAAATATACAGATTTTTCCCTGCATTGCTTAGGTTTCTCCTCTTTAAAGAAGACAAAAACACCTGACCTTTGGAGGTTTGTCCCCGCAGTTTCAATTATGAAATTGGTCCAGACGTCCTCTTGGTTTTTTATCTGTGCTGCAACTGTTTCCGGCAGGAGCTATGGTTGTATACTGGGTCCAGGATGCGTAGCTTGCTGTTGTGTAAAGGTTTCTGCTCTTCAGAGACTGTCATGAATCCCACATACTTTCTGAACTAGATTCTTGCAGAACAGGTGTGGATTTTGATCTGCTTTCAAATGATGTCTAAGCCTCATCACTTCCACTCTGAAACTTATGCTTTTGAAATGCTTGGTTTGCTCTCTTTGGCCACAGAAACATTGTCCTTGCTTCTATTGCCAGTTTTCTTAAACTTGAGAAGTTCATCCAGGCTGCATGCTGAGTGCAGCAGGACAGTGCCCCTTGCTGTTTGTGACCTTTGCAGGTTCAAGGGGACATGCTGCTTTGAGCTCTAAAAGCACAAAGCTTTTCCCTGTTCAGCTTAGAGCTAGAAACACTTCAGTCATGTTCAGATGATGCCAGTCCACAAAGAGCTGTGAGCCTGTGTGGCATTGTGTGTGTAAGTATCTCTGCCTACAGATCTTGCAAATTAAATAGGAAAAGAAGGAAACTTCATTGGCTCTGCAGCTCTGGTGAGTTGCAGCAGCAGGGTGTAAGACATCTGCCCCAGATTGTGGAGGAAATAAGAAGGCTAGGAAGAAGCTTAGACCTGCCATATTGCAGGTGAGTATCCAAGGCTGGAGATGCCTTCTCAGACAAGGCCTGCAGGCAGGTGTTTAATAGTTTTAGCCTGAGTCCTGGGTTTAGCATCTCACCTCACCAACTGGTTTGTCACTCCATGAATGTCACATGGATTGCTCTCCAAAACAGCACCACTTAATTGCACACAGATTGTTTTACCTTGCTGCCAGCTTCTGAAATTGTATCTTCTATTTTTTATACTGCAGACTTAGAGAACAAGGTGATAACTGATCAGATTTTGCACTCAAATCTGTACCTGAAATCTATACAAACCATAACTACACATACATGTTTTGAAACAGCTGCCTAAATAAGCAGGGCAATATATGTAAATGTATTCATGCACTCACAAGTTCCTTTGTTATTCTGCTGTGTATGAATGCATGCAGAGTTTGAGATGTGTGTATGGTTTGCTGCACATTCACTGCAAATTTAGAATGGGAGTGCCCTGGCTGCGGCCTGAGTAAAGATCCAAACTTACTATTGAAATTATTGACAATTTTTTTTAAAAATTGCTATTGCTCAACTGAAAGAAGAATTGTTAGAATGCTGTCTGAAGCAGAGTGCATGAATGAAGGCTGTTCTGCCACCCTAACTGTACTCTGAACACACTGCTTGAAAAGGAAGTGAAAGGGGGACAGAGTGACAGCAGGTGGCAGTGGATGAAAACCATTCCTGCTTGCCGTGGCTGGGAGACCTGTGCCTCTTTTTCAGCAGGCTTGGGGGAAAAAAAATAGTGGTGACCAAAGTGAGATTAATTTTTCTGTTAACACAGTTAATATTCTGTGGGAGCTCAAGAGGGTAAAGCTCCTGTAGAGGAACAGCCGTTGCTGATTGTTTGCTAGGTCTTTGTTCTGTGCATTTGTGGCCTTTGGGAAAGGTGAGTAAATGCTACCCTGAAGAGTGTAACAGTCCAGCAATAAAATAGTTTGGCAGCTGTATGTTCAGAAGTAAGCAACTGCAGGTGGCTCAAGGCACTGGAGAGCTGGCTGACATTTTAAGCCCCCATCTTTTTGTTTGAGCTTTCATGCTTGGTGCCTGCAAGTGGCTGGTTCAGATCCCCACTCTAAACAAGGCTGCATACTGCACCAGGCTTTTCTCCACTGGGATTAGTCAGCGGTGCCCCAGGGAAATTCTACTCAGTACCTGGGACCATCCTCAGTCAACGTGACACACGGTGCAGCTAGTGAAAGCCACATAAAAAGTGCCTGTTGCAGGGAGTGTTTTTCATAGCACTTGAGAATGTGGAGACTCGCAGAATTTAGATATTTTAACATGAGCTATTTTCATAAAAGCACCCAAGTGTGTTAGTGCAGGTAAGTCTACGAGGCATCATCCTGTCTTGTAGCATTGGTTGCAAAGGCAGACACAAATTAAGGAAGGCTCTTTTATTACCCTAAAACATGATCACAAGCAGTTTTAAATATTTTCAAGCTTCCCCTGAAGGGTTTGATGCCTGTTCTGGACACACCTGTATCTATTTTACACAGCTGTCAGTGATGCTGTCAAGAGATGCATTAGATGGGTAAAGCCTTCTCCTGTTTGAATCTTGTCCCTCCAAAATGAAAAAGCATCAAAGGAAAGGATCAGGCAGTCTCATTTCAGCCTATTATAAATGACATGTGCTTAATGCAATTGATAGCAGAGACTGTGGACTCTACTAACAGCAGTCTGAAATCATACTGCAAGTCTTGGTTCATCACCACTTCACTTTGATACTGAGGGTATTACCAAAAGGCCAAGAGCATCCTGCTCTTTCTTTTTACCTGATGTTACAAAGGCCACATTTTGTGTTCTCCGTGGAAGAAAATTGTTCCTCCCAAGCTTCTGAGGTCATAAAGAGCGTGTGCTAGATGTGTGATCATAATAGCATACTTGGAAATGGGGAAAACCTGTTATGTTTTCAGGATCAATGAATTGTCCGGGAAATAAAGGTGTTTTTGTCAGCTTCACAGTTCCTCACACACCGTATGCCTGCTTTCATTTGTCTGTATTGATCTACGGGTACAGCCAAACTCCTTTAATAAAGCAGCAATGTACTCCACAAGGGATGGTGGCCAGCTCTGATTAATTAGATATGCATGACTACATGGCTCTAAATGATAGCAGCATTCAGGATGTTTCCTGCAGCTGTGACAAGATTGCCAGTGGAGTACTGGTTTTGTACCATGATGCAGAAAAACACTGGCAGCACATCACATTGTAATGGTGTCAGTTGGCTTCATCCTGGACAACATATGCTGTGGGGTGAAGAAGCCCCCTGATGCTGTAGAGGCATACACACTTGTAATGGTGGTTCTGTTTCAGTGTTGTAATAAAAGCAGTGTTGCAGCTTGCTTACCTTTGATTCAGCTGTCAGTGCCATCTTCTCGCTGCACCACACGTGGAGGAGATCCCATGACTGTACACAGCACCCAGCTGGGCAGGTTGAAAGACCGCACGTGTGAGCAGAGTACTGCTGCTCTGTGCTACAGTGTGAACTGCTCTGGAAAGAAATTCAATCTTTCAGCAAGTTTTCGCTTGCCCAGGGTATTCTTCCTGTGGTGGATGGAGGTGGAAAAATTCCTTGTTCCCATGCACGTCCCAGCATTTCACCCATTAAACCTCAGAATGATACTTTTCTAGTCAGGTTTGAGCTTTTTTTTTTCATGGTAATGCAACAAGGAGGAAAAAAAGTAGTAATGGCTCAGAAAGAAACAGATTAGAAAGGTAATCTAGCTGCATTCTTACAGCAGTAATTTGTGCTGGGATAGCACCTGGCAGTTCAATTCAGGTGCAGTTGCTAGGTCACGAGTGCACTCATAATGACAGCCCTGATCAGAGACCCACAATCGAAGATGTAGCATTGTACAAAGGCCCTAGCACATGGTTCAGCATCAAACACCAGTACCCTGCTCTGATTCTCCAGATGCTCTATCAGCAGCATGGCCCAGAGTCCACGCAAACCAGGCTTCTGAGACTTCAATGTGCCCACTTTGCAGCATCTGATTTTGCATGCCATGTCTGCACCCTCCCAGTGCTTTCATTTGCCAGTACCCACACGTGAAGCAAAGACAACAAGCACTCACTGCACTAATTGCAGACTATATCACATATTTCTGATTCACTGTCACTGCCTTCTACTCAAACACCAGTTACAATTACCAGTGGTGTTTTCATTCCAAATGGGATATTTTCTACATAGGTACACATTTTGCTTTATGCTTTCATTTGTAATATGCTAACATGGGTTTGTAATACAGTTTGGGTTTTAATCCTTTTTCCCCCTAGATCAACTAGTAAGAAACTTGTGTGATACAGAATTACCGAATGAAAACCACTTTGGAGTGGTGATTTCATCTAGGGATTTGTGCACAGCATAATGGTAATGCACACACACACACTCCAGTTCCTGAGTGTGCTGGGAGTTCTCATCCTGTCAATGCAAAACTGAAATATGGTGCTTGAAATATACCCTGGAGAAGTTTTTCTTAGCAACAGAGAGGCTTCTGGTAAAACAAGAGAAAGAAGGAAGATGAAACCCCTGAGTGTTTATACAGCAGTTGTCACTTGCAGCCTGCCTCTCCCAGGGAAGCACAGAACTGCTTTGCAGCTCAGAGAGCCATTGCTTATGGAGCTGGGGTAGGAAAGCCATCAAAGAAAAGTGTTAATAGTTCTGCTGTGATGTAATCTCGTAACTTGAAGAAGAAATTATTTATCTTAGAAGTTCCATATTCTGACAGTCCTCATTAGACACTTAATGGCCTGGTCTGAGCATTTCATGGTCTCAGAAAAGTCACTGAAAAGAAGTGAGCAGTTCTCCTTCCAGCTCTCTTGCCACTGGAAGCACACCCTACGCCTACAGGGCTTCCTGCCCAGGAAACACTGCTTTGCAGCAACCTTTTCTGCAAACTGAGATGGTGCAACAGAGATAATTAAGAGAGCAGAACTTAGGAGAAGAGCCTGAGGGAGTTGGGGCTTTTAGCTTGGAGAGAAGGAGCCTGAGGGGTGACCTCATTCATGTCTATAAAGATGTAAAGGTGAGTGCCAAGAGGATGAAGCCAAGCTCGGAGTGATGCCCAGTGACAGGACAAGGGGCAATGGGTGGAAGTTGAGGCATAGAAAGTTCCATGGAAACATGAGGAAATTTTTTTCCCTCTGAGGGTGACAGAACACTGTAACAGGCTGCCAAGGGGGGTTCTGGAGATAGTAAAAACCCACTTGGATGTGTTCCAGTGTGATCTAGTATAGGTGATCCTGCTCTGGCAGGGAGTTGGACTTTCAAGGTCCCTTCCAGCCCCTAGCATTCTGTGAAACCAGTATTACCTCTGTGGAAAAGGAGGACAAGGCACTGAATGGCTACTGGCTCGTTTCAGACTATGCCATTATCTGTAGGGGCCCAGACTCATTATCCTCCACAAAATATTTAGCATGGCAAGGACTTGTCAATTCTTTACAAGCCAAGAAAAACTGAGATGGGAAGCTGGACTTTGAATTTATCCAGATCCTATTTGTGGAGTGTTATTCTGGAAAGATGCAACAGCCACCTCAGCACAAGTGTTAATAACTGCTGAAGAGAAAAGGAGAAGCTGAGACACTGTGATCACTGTAAGCAGCCTTGTCCTGTTATCTTCAGGGGAGTTCTTTTGTGTGCTGTGATGGTTTGGGACTTACCTACAATATATTAAAGATATTTACAGTTATATACAAACTAAAAGTAATGCAGAAACACAATACCCCTCCCAGAAATCAGAGTCCCCAGGAGGGGCTCCTAACCACTCTTCCACCTTCTCTCCACCCCCAATCTTATCCCAGAATCTGCCTTACATGCAAGGTGAATTGGAAAGATCGGCGAGGGGACTTAGAAGCATAATGATTAGTTGGGTTACACAGATCCAGCTAGAAACCAGGGAGAGAGAGATCAGACTCTGGCAGACAGAGTGTCTTATCTATGTTTATGTCCTTGTTTTTATATATCTCACCAAACCTGTGAGTGAAGTAGACATCACTGTTCTTTTCTTCTCACAGCCTATAATCTAATTTCTCTCATTAAAATATTCCAGTTAGCCTCAAACCAGCACAATTCACCCCTGTCTATTTCACTCAGAGTTTTGCTGAGAACTATCTGTCTAATCTAAAACAATATTTGCAATAATGAATATTGAAAGTTCAGTTCACACTTCATTCCATCTATCTCGGATGTAGGTGATTCAAAAGCTCATAAAACAGGTTGTCTATTCACAGATGAGATGAGAACAGGGACTCCAGGGTCATATTGGGTTTGTGATCATGTACTGTATATTCTCTTGTAGATTCTGTCTTATTGGATGCCAGGTAGTACCTAAAACAGAAAACTCCTAACAGCTCTGAATTTAAACTCTTTCAGCTAAAGTTAGATTTCTCTGTGGAATACACTGGATTTCACCATTCTCCTGCATCACCCAGTATATATGACCAGGACTTTCAGCAGAAACCACTCCTCAGACTGGTTTCCCTTCACCTGAAGGAGAAAATATCCAAACAGTTTTCCCTAACAGATTCTTTCCATGTACAACAGGAACTCTATCACCATCCACTGTTTGTACCAAGTCTGATTGAGCAGGTCCTGCTCTGTTTACAGGACCCCTACTATTTACCAACCAGATTGCTTATGCTAAATGTTTGTCCCAATTTTTCAAAGTACCTCCCCCCATGGCTTTTAGGGTGGTTTTCAGCAAACCACTGTAGCATTCAATCTTTCCTGAAGCTGGTGCATAGTAGGGTATGTGGTAGATCCACTCAATACCATGCTCTTTGGCCCAGTTTTTCACAAGATTGTTCTTGAAATGAGTGCCATTGCCTAATTCAATTCTCTGTGGAGGTCCATGTCTCCACATGATTTGTCTCTCCAAACCAAGAATGGTGTTACATGCATGTGGAACTGGATAGGTTTCCAGCCAGCTGGTGCTTGCCTTCTTAAGCAGAACATTTTCTGTATGTTTTGCTTATTTGTCCTGTGGTTGGTACAAAGGCAGCACAAAGCATCTGGCTTCTCAGGTAGGCTGAGAACAGTGATGTTAGCTGTCACAGCATCCCAGCCTGCCTCAGACTGACAGCTCACACCCCATGGGATTTGTGAGGAACAGACATTGCCTATCAGGGAGGTTGTGTGTCAGCTGAGGTGAAGAGATTTAGACCTTTCTGGAACCCCAACCTTATTCTAAGTTCTTTCGCTGCTGGGCTTTATAAGCTTTCCACCAGGGGCTGATACCAGAGGATGCCAGGGCCTGACCTTGTTAGAAAGGTACAGAATTTGTGAACAAATGCAGCAGCATTGATGCTTTCTAGAACAACATAAAGGTGTTTAGTTACAGTGAACAGTAAGGGCTTCCCACACAATTTACCAGTCAGCCAGAATGGCTCTGCAGTGTACTTGCATTTGGACCTTCCTGCTGCCTGTGATCATAGAATCGTAGAATCATATAATCAGTAACGGTTGGAAGGGACCACTAGGATCATCTAGTTCCAACTAGATGATCCATGGGCAGGCACAGCTCACACTAGATCAGGCTGTCTAGAGCTTCATCCATCCTGGCCACCAGGGATGCAGCTTTCACCACCTGCCTGGGCAATCCATATATATGTCTGCTCATGGCTCCCTCAGCAGCTTGTGGACATCTCCAGATCCTGCTGTCACAGCCTAGTGCCAATGCTGATCCACTTATGGTTTAATCTGCACCACAAAATTAACCCAAATTAATCTCGTTAATGCAGTTCTAGAAATTACTGGAGATAGGTGACCCTTAGTGATTCGTTCTAATGCTCCGTGGACCTTCTTTCCTAACCTGATGCCATTCTATGATGTTCAGCTAAAGCCTGTGATCAGGTTGGATTTTCTTATGCAGTGCCTATGGGTCCCTAGGGATCTGTAGTTAAGAATATCTTTACCTCCAGTCCTTTCCAATGCACAATGATTTTGCCTTAGACACTGTGCAGTTCCAAGTTGCACTCTGAGGCTGTACTTGCACCATAGCAAAGCCCTGGAAACCGTTTTCATAGAACCATAACAATTCTAAGGCTGGAAAAGATCTTTAAGATCACTGAGTCCCACCATAACCCAGTTGCCATGGCCACTAAACCGTTACATCTACAGCTTCTTGAACACCTACTTTGTGTGTACTGTTTATATATACTGCTACTTATATGTAGCTTCTCCATCTTTGGGGGGAAATTGCAAGAAAGGTGTTTGGGCCATGATTTGAATGAATAAATAACCTTGATTGCAGTGAGTATTTTCCCTCAGCATTTTGCAGTACCAAGCTAGAATCCTTGCTGGTATCGCACGAGCAGAGCACAATAATCAGTGACCCAAAGAGTTGGAACGTTTTACACCTTAGAAGCACCAGTCGAAACGCTGTCTTCTGGAGAGCCAGAGGTGAGGTCCTTTAGCAGAGGGCAATTATGCACACAACCTGGGTAAATGGCAAACAGGGGCAGGCAAATACATCAGGTGCTCAGGACCCTACTGCTAACCCGGCTGAAGAACAGCAAGCTTCAGACTGCTCACGCTTCACTTAGTGCTCTTTAAAGGCATGAATGTTGCATGGGGACATACATAAGGTGACATAAATAAAGTCAGTAACATCTTTTGATGCTGAAGTATGAAAGAACAAAGCTTTTTGATTCAGTTCTTGCTCACTAGGCTGAATCAAAGGTATTGTGACAGTGGGAAACATGCAACACTGAAAACCAATTGCATTAAACATTGTCTTTCAGAAAGGCCCCTGTGCAGCTGGGGGCAAGGGATAGTTGTCTGCTAATCGTGGCACTGCAAATTGATCAGATGAATGTGTAGAGAGGGATTGATTGAGCATCCCCTGTGCTTGGAGGATTCAGCTAATAAGTGACAAACACAAATGTTGTTTCTCGTTAGAAATTGCTAGGTGCAATACTGCTCAGCCTATGAATACTGTTAACACCTAAAGGACTCTGCGCAAATCCCACACCACATTAAGCATCAGCTTCCTTTGGCTGGGACCTGTGATTGTTTATAAAGGAGTAACTGGAATCTAGCTTAGCTTGGCCCAAGCACTCCAAGAAGATAGTTCATAGCAGAGCTGTTGAAGAGAACCAGGATCAAAATACTAGAGAGTCTGTAAAGAGCTCACAACAAAAATGAGCCAGAATAAACTCTGTGGCAGATGAATTCTTTCTAGGTAGAACTTACCTGTTCTCATACAAAATGAGATCAACTGATTAAGGAATTCAAAGTGAATTCTACCTTTTCTCATTGCTCAGTCAGTACAAGCAATGGATGAGGAACTCCATTTGGCCCATGAAGCATCCCCTGATCCCAGGAAAGCATCAGATCAAACTGTTTTCTTCTCTGATTCTCCAGAGTGCAGCAAGAGCTGCGGTAATGGTGTGCAACAGAAAGCCTGCTAGGACTCTTTAGAGATGTTGGACTGTCTCGTTTGACTTTGGAGTGACCAGATAACAACTGCCAGAGCCTGGTCCCAGGGAATAAGCACAACCCAGCACCTCTTTTACCAGTGTAATGAAGGAACCAGACCCAGATCATGGCTTATTTCTGGAACGGAATCCCAAGTCAGATCAAATTAGCTCTCACTTGCCTGCAAAGTGTCTGGACAACCTGAAGCAGAAATAATTCACAAGTTCAAAATTGCCTCTATTAATTCCTCTAGGATTATGCAGGGTGGAGGTCCCTGCAGGCCCTGCCCCTGTAGCTAATGAGCATTTGTTAAATAGGAGACTGCAGAGTTTAAAACCCCGTGGGGCTGAGGAGGCACAAGCACAGTCCTTCAGTCAGGCTTCTTCATGTTCTGCCTGCAGCCAGAGCTGAAGCAGTGGGTGCATTTATTGGATGGGGTTGCAATAGCTGTGTGAAGCATTCCCAGAAGCCATTAAATGCTGACGAGTGCCCTGGCACTGCAGATTGCAGGCAGTCTCAGCACTCAGAACAGACACTAGATTGGAGGCAGCCATCTCTAGTTAAAAACCCAACCTGACCCCACAACAAAACAGCAGTGTTCTAACGATCTGGCAAGCCTTTTGTGCACTGTCCTCTCCATGGGCTGTTCAGATGTATTTTTCTTCTTTCCCTGTGGGAGGACTGTTCCCTTGACTACAAGTGCTGGCCTCTAATAGTTGGCATTTGTGCGCTCAGAGCTAACAGGATGAAAATATTGCTCTGTTTGTCTTCGGTTCCTGCAAGAGCACAAAGAGCACAGCTGGACAGGTCTCTGATAGGCAACAACTCCAGGTGGTGCCACTCATCCAGGTACATGATTTTGCCCTGCTGCACCCTTCCCTTGCAGGTGCTGCTGGGGTAGATGTCTGTATTTCTGCTGGCCACTGCCTTGTCAGAGAAGTGCCAATGGAAGGTGAGGTCTGGGGCTTGTTTCTCTACCATTCTGCACAGGAGACAGCAGATACTCCCTTCAGCTGCTGCAGCCAGAGGTGCTCCTCTTTAGCCATGTCCATTGCTGGCAGCAGCACGTCATGAGGCATGACAGGCACAGTCAGTCCCTTGCTAACAGGAGGGGCAGGTGGCAGCAGACACAGCAAATGCCTGGGAGCTGCTATCAGTGTCTCTTAGTCTTGCTGCCTTTCTGCATTAAGGACATTGCTGCTTTTGCATTAGGGGAATGAGCATAGTCTTGCCTCCCCAAAAGAGCTCAAGGTCTTGCCTTCATTTGCCATCAAGTGCTCTATGCAGTCCCTTTCATTAAAGCCTCCACGCAGTGACCTTTACACAATAACTTTTTCTCAGAGGCTCTTTCATAGTCTGAGGCTGCTCCCATTTAAATTCCTGTTATGCTGAGGGAATCAAATACATCTTTTTCTGTATTTAAGTGCTTGGCACAAACTAATGTCCTTCTCCAGTCATGAAACACAACAAAGGGACCATGATTCCAAGGGCAAAGTGAGACTTTCAATCTCTATGGAAACTGGAAATGAGTCTAATGACAGGGCCAAGAGGAAGTAAGAAGCCAGGACTATCAGGTGAACAGAAACCATCAGCTCTCAGACAAAAGCTGAGAAAACAAGGCAATAAATTTGAGTGGATGAAAGAGTTGTATGGTAGGCAGCTGGGAATCTGGTAAAGGCTGCTGGTGATTTCTAACCAGCAGATCCTGTGGCCCAACCGAAGGACAGACTGACAGCACTAATCTGTGCTGGAGACAAAGAGGAAAGCAGCACTACAGCAAGGCTGCACTGCTCTCACTCTTCCCCTCCCCCGTCGCCCCCCCC
>VWZI01019550.1:414296-484294 GCA_013396835.1 Psilopogon haemacephalus
GCAGTGCTGCTGCCTTTGCCTGCTAGAAAGGCTCAGAGGACAGATAAGGCAACCTGGGGAGGAGGAACATAGGAGGCATTGGTGCAGGAGCTGCATTCGAGTTTTAACTGTTTTCTGGGAATTTGCAATGTCCCTGACTAGTTCAAGAACAGAGGAAGGTGATTAGCTGGTTGGTCTGCTGAGCCTGCATGACTTGCTTCACGTTTCTTGTTAGGAAGATGTGAGGGCTGAAAGCTCTCTTTTCAAAGGTCAAAGAGGCTAAGTTAGAGGGTCTTGCCACTCACTTTGGCACCCAGGATTCGAAACCAAAGAACTACCCCGAATCCAAGAATGTGAAGTCCTAGAGAGCCCAGCCACTTAGGCAACCAGCCCAGCCTGTAATAGTTTTTATCTTCACATGAAATTAATTGAACTCTCCATCTCTACAAAGTCTCCCTGTCTGTTTCACAGATGTAGCTATTTCCCAGAGGCCCAATCCTCTGTGACCATCCACGAGCTGTGGCTCTGCTCTCTATGGTCTGTTCAGGACACTCCACTTTGAAGCGTGCCCTAGGCTGCTTCAGAGCACAGCAGTGCACTCTCTGCCCAGCAGGTTTCTGCCGTGCCTGCAGATCACTGCATTCAGATACAGGTCAGACACTGCATTCCTACAGATGGCACAAGGTAATGCTGTGTGAACGCTCTCCTGGGGAAAGCCAATCTTACTGCACTATGAGTGATATTAAAAGGCCCCACGCTGGGACACTAATGTGCATACTAATGACCTATGTGCTACAGAGAAACCTGAGCACACTGAGAAGCCTGGTACTCATGCAGGCTGTCCCAAACCTGAGTTATCTGTATTTATCATACCTGACAGCTCTCTGCCCTCTCTAATGTCTAGAGGAGTGTTCACATTTTTTTCCTGTGTTTAATAATCTTTCTAGCAGAAAGCTCCTGGTTTCTTCAACAGCCACAAATACCAGGAGTGAATGTGGTGAATGGGTGCTATGCAGGCAGGCAAGAATGACCCAGCAGCACAGAGTCCTGGCAGACTAGGGGAAGCCCTGCTTGGTATAAGTATTTATTTAGTTCAAGTTGACTGTGGCAGGGTATTGTCTACAACCAAGTGAAGAACAGCAGTCCCCTTGGCATGCTGAGAACAGACAGCACTCAGATTCCTCAGCATCAGAAATTATAACTAGCAAAGGGTCAGTGTAAAAATGCAGTGAAAGATAGAGGCAGAATAACTGAGAGCATCCTCCTCTGCTGGTGGTAAGGACTGACCCAGATCTCAACTGGATTGACATGTTATTGTTAGTGCTGTCACTGCATTCACATGCTGGAAATTAACTGCTCTATTTATTTATTCCTAAGAAGGGAGATTTCTCTGATGCCTAATACTCTGCTATTTTCACACCAGTACAAAGATTGGATCACAAATCCTAGCCAGCTGACCAATGTCTGGAATGAGAGGAAAGGCAAACAGCGGACACCTCCTGCTCCCAGTTTCTTTCCTAGGAGAGATGGTATGAAGTGCACCACCTCCTCATTTTATTTAAAGTACTTTAATTTGAAAATGAAAGCTCTCCAGTGGTTCTGGTCTGGTTCCCATGGAAGTGTCCATTGGTGGCACAGATAGGTGCTCTGTCACCTCCCTGGGGGGCCAACTGAGAGGCCAAAGCTGGTGATATGACTAAGCAGCCTGATATGGTTTCCAAGCGCTCATCTGGTAAATGTGCTTCTAAAGGTTTGTTTGATGAGCAGTACAGAAGAAGATATTGTCCTTTGCAAAGATGGGTTCACAGAGCACTTTTTCAGCCAAATCCCACCATTTCAGGCACAGGAAGTGAGAGGAAGTTGTGTGAGTACCATAGGAAAACAGATCTCACCTAGCTCAGTAAAAAGCTCTTGGTATGACCTGACAACACAGCCCATTTCCTTACAAGCACCTCCTTTAGCAGACCTCAAATCCCTTTCGCTGGCACAATCCTCTCAGCAGATCCTCTTTGCATGTCCTGCCATTTTCTTTTTGCATTAAAACTCTGGGCTGTCTTTGCCAGGATTTTGCTGCTTTATCGCCCTCCCCAGAAGAGCTTCACTCATATATAAACCTGAATTAATATTCACTTCATCCTTCATGCCTGAGAGCTCATAATTTAAAATCCCAAGACTAGCTTGGTAGCTCCAGCAAATATTAGGAAGGATTGCCTGTAGCTCCTAAATGGGGGGAGGGGTCAGAGGGGACACCTAGGTAGTCGAGTTCTGTACTGCTGGTGCAAGATATGTACATTCTGACTCTAGTAGGAAGAAAGCCCTCGGAACAGCAAACAGAGATGTAGTTCAAGGAACAAGAAAATCCCATGTTGTTATTGTCTTGAGGAAGTTGGGTAAGACAACAATGTAACTGTTGAGCAAGTAACGGAAAATTCTGTTTGCAGCTGTTAAGTGTATAAATACTCCACTGTTATATCAATGAATTTGTCATCTACTTGCATCAAGTGGGAGTCCCATCTCCCAGTCACTGTCACCTAACCCCCTCGCTTTTGGCCTCCCAGGTACAGCAGTGCTCGTAAGGAGCATCTCTGACCACACACCATGGGGTTCCAGACCATAGTTTCCATTTCACTCAACACCATGATTTATTGATAAAAGTAACAAATGAAACCTAAGGAGAAGGAAAGCTGCAGAAACACATTTTGTCATTGACTCACGGGAGAAATCAATGTGTTCAGATTCATTAGAGGGAGAAATCTCCATTGAAAGGCAAACGGATGAGAAAACTTCACAGCTGCTAGCATCCCAGGGCTTGCACATGTTTCAATCTCTGCCTTAAGCCTCTCTCCCAAAAGCTGATGGGCTTATACCAGAGACCAGCCTTTACTGACACCCTGCAAACCCACTGCCTGTTACCAGTCCCTGCTGGGGAAGGCACCTTCCTGCAGATTGCCTGGTGGAGCTGCAAGGAAGAGAAAGGTATAGAAAGATTTCTGCCTGAAAGTGGTCCAAAGGGACTAGAAGATGCAGGGGAGTTCCATTTCCTACTGACACAGACCATGCTTACACTTGCTCCCTTAAGAAAATAAAATTACAGTGATGAGTTTTGTGATTCTTCTGATTGCCTGGAGAGCAACAGGGCCAGTTCAGATGAAAAGAACCATTTCAAGTGCAGCACTTTGTGCAGGGTTCTGTGTGTAAGTAAAAGTAACCAAGAGTGTGAGTCACCAACACTCTTTTTGCTTCACGAAATGAAAACGTTTGGCAGATCATCTGTGCTGACATCTTTGCAGCGTGTTTGGCCCCAAGTGCAGCTGTGCCATTTGCAAGCTGAGCCACAAGATTCTGCATCAGCACTCTTCAAACAGAAAGGAGGCAAACTGATGTGCTTATACTCAGGCCTCAGCTTGCAGAGCAAGCGTCAATAACTACAAAACGACACTCCGTAGACAAAAAACACTGCATCTAACTGAACATGCTTCACCTAGAATTGTTTTTTACTCCCTCCTGGTTTAATCCCAAGAATAAAGCTGCTTCCTCCCTTTCATTAACATGAGTTTATTCTGCTCCCCCTTGAGCAGAAAGGCATCAACCCTGAAGTTTGATTAGTGGTAATTAGAAAACATCCGCACCTGTACACAAGCAGTGGGAGGCTTTTCAATACCATCATGTCTCTGTTTAGAAAGGAGCAAGGCATTTTGCAAGGAATACAAAGCTGTGCAAGTCATTTCTGTACTGTGTTTCTTCAAGGATAGGAATGCTAACAGAGAACAAAGTATCTGCATGCTGAAGGGACTGATTTCTGATTTCTCTTCAGAACTAATGTATTCCTTGTCACTAAAGAAACCCAGACAGTTTGTCAAAGGCTGGATGATGGAACAGCAAGTGCTTATCATCTGTTCAAAACCAGCTCCTTTTTTCTTGCTCAGTTTATGCTCAAAACACAGGTCCAAGGACCGTGGTGTGGACACCTACACCTGACACAAAAGCAGCTCAGGAAGTACTGCAGCAGAGTCGTGCATGGAGGAGCAGGATGATTACTTCTGGAGAAAGAAGAGTGACAAGGAAGCAGTGCTTAAGTGAGATAAGTGATTTTTATTCATTCTGCTCCCAAGTCCTTGCTGGTTTTAATGCATAAAACATTTGGAGGAAAAATCCTCTCTGATGGTTTAGCTTTCTCACCTGTCCCTTAGATCCTAAGGATGTTATTGCTTCTCATTTGTCAAGTTCCCAGTAAGCCAAATGAAAGCAAGCCTTAATATTCTTGTTATACCTACATGTAAACTGTGAGTAAAATTATAAACATCTACAAGCCTCTTCCATATGCCAGTCCTCATCTATAAATATCTACAAGCCTCTTCTATATGCCATTAAAAAAGCTTAGGAAAGTATGTCTGGGTATTTATGCTTCCTTTTCCTATTGAGTTTCACCTCTCTGCTTCCTTTTCCCTAAATAGAAAGGTAATGGAGTTAATCTATTCCCTGGGGCTCTTACAAAGATTCATTAGTTAATATTTATGCAGCAAAATGAAATAAGTGCTGTGTAAGTGCAAAGCACCATTATTGTTCTTTCTCTTTTCATTAACTCATAGTGTACATGCCAAGCAGAGCAGATAAACACAGTCATTAACTGTCCTCAGTGTGAGTCAAGTGAAATAAAGCAACATGACTGTGGATAATTAGAAATGTTTGCCATGGCTGATGGCCCTGTCTAACAAAACAACCCAAGAAGTTTGAAGAATTAAAGCTATTTCTTTACTCATTTGAGCAAGATCTGTCTGCAGCAAAGAAGCTCTGAGAATGGGTCCAAATTAAATATGCTGCATGTTCCCATGTGAAGTGTGCTCTGGAACACACACACACACACACAGAGAGAGTGTAATCTGCACAGAATCACTTGGGAGCTTTCCAGATTTCAGAATGCCAAACCTACTCTGCTTCAGCTGGATAACTCTCTAAGAAGCCACTGTGGGAGGGCACAACTATGGATAAGTGGAGAGACCACTCTGCTCTAGAGCTTTGCACTAGGAAGCACCCTGTGCTAGAAGAGGAGAAGGAGAAACCAAAATCAGAACAAAGACAAATTTAGGAAAGAAGCCCAACAGGTCACACCGTGGCTGTGGATGGCAGAGTAGAGGTGAGTAGTGGCACATCCTTTCCAGCTGGGTGAGCCCTCCACTTTCCAGACCCGTGTCAAGGTGTGAGGTTCCCACAGCATCCATGGCATGTGGACTCCCTTGCCTCATAGCTCCTAGCAAAAGAGAGAGGCCCAGGAGCCCCCTGCATTATACTCTCTTTACTCTGCCTTCACTCAAAATCTGACTCCTTCCTCTTTTTTTTTTTTTTTACAACAAAACTAGCCCTCAGTGCCCCAGGCTCTATCCTCCATGTGCTTATTTACCTCTTCATCAGGGATCTGCAAAATGCAGCATCCTGCTCTGGCAGAGTTTTACACTAGAGCACAGAAAGCTGTTGCAGTGCAAAGCATCCTTCTTATCTTAAAGATGTGCTCTGTCTTGGAGAAGATTTGTCTGGAGCTGCAAAATTCTGAACCCAATTTTGCAAGGTCCCTCTGCAATAGCCAAGGTAAAGCCATGCTCCTTGCAATATTCTCCCTGCAATAGCCAAGGCAAAGCCATGCTCCCTGCTTGGGCTAAACTGGAGCACGCTGCAGCCATGGCAGTTTGCAAGTGGTTCCACCTTTGCAACTTCTATGGTAGCCAATCCCCATTTCCACAGGTTTATGATGCAGGAGGTTAAATCAGTCCAAATAGCTTTGGGATATCTCACTGGTCCATCTGGTGGTTGCCTGTGGACACTCTCCAGAATACCCTGGCCTTTGCTTTCACAACAGTTTGACTTCATATAGGAATTTTTCCTGATGCTCCATAGTGCTATTCCCTGGTGAAGGCTGGCATGAACAGTGCACAAACACTTCAGCTGGAATAGCCCAACGAAAGCAGGCTGTGCTGTTACACTGCATCACAGTCTGACAAAGAAAACTTCTTCCCCTTATTTAATCAAAATGTTGAAGGGCCATAATCACAGCTGCTGTCTGTCCAACCATGCAGCAGTGTCCAGCCAGGGATGCGGGCAAAGGTGCAGAGGGGGAAAGAGGACTTCGTATAGAGGTTCTTGCAATTGAAGTCCTAGGTTGGTAAATTAAAAACACACATGGGACTAAAATGCAGAAACAACCACTTCATAACACCATTCAGCTGGGCACGGCCTTCAGCTGAGGGAACCTTTTATTCTTGCTTATGCAGAACAGGTTGTTGAAGCAGCCTTCCATGGAAACTCCAGTCACCTAAGAATGGATTTACTCAAGAGGGACTAATGCCTCCATAACTGCTGACTGGAATGGAGCAGATGCACAAGCAGCTCTTCTTTGCATCCCTCTCCATCACAACAACCTCCTGTCCCACTTCCAAACTCCAGCTAAAGCTACTTCCTCCCGGGGTTTATCTGTGGTGGATGGCTAGCAATTCTTGTCACTGAAGTATATTAAGATGTGTGAAACTCTGCAAGTGTTCTGCTGATAAAGGAGCATCTCCCCAGCAAACTCATTAAAAGTGTGCAACCAGGGAAGGAGTAAAGATTATGGAAGAAAAACAACTTCTCACAGAACCTGAGACTGAGGGATTTGTTCTTTCAGTTGGCCAAAATGAGGCCTTATTTAACTAAGTTCCAGCATTATACCTATTAGTGTAGTAAAGGCTAAGATTCCTTCTCACTCGCGTTGACTCTCTTGTTCTGGCTGCTGCAGAGACTCAGCAAAGCCTGGGAAGATGTTTGCCCTTTGATGACTACCCCATGCAGCTCTACAGGATGGGGACAGAGTGACTGGAGAGCAGCCAGGCAGAGAGGGATGTGAGTGTACAGGTCAACAGCTGACTGAACGTGAACCAGCAGAGTGCCCAGGTGGCCAAGAAGGCAAATGGTATCCTGGTCTGTATCAGGAATAGTGTGGCCAGCAGGACCAGGGAAGTCATTCTGCCCTGCACTTGGCACTGGTTAGGCCACACCTTGAGTACTGTGTCCAGTTCTGGGCCCCTCCATTTAAGAAAGATGTTGAGGTGCTGGTGAAAGAGCTGGAGGACAGCCCTGTGAGGAGAGGCTGAGGGAGCTGGGGGTGTTTGGCCTGGAGGAGACTCAGGACAAACCTCATTGCTCTCTACAACTACCCGAAAGGAGGTTGTGGCCAGGTGAGTGTTGTCATCTTCCAGGCATCCAGTGACAGAATTAGAGGACACAGCCTCAAGCTCTGCCAGGGCAGGTTCTGGCTGGATGTTAGGAAGAAGTTATTCACAGAAAGAGTGATTGGCATTGGAATGGGCTGCCTGGGGAGGTGGTGGAGTCACCATGCCTGGAGGTGTTTAAAAGGAGGTTGGATGAGGGACTTTTTTGCCATGATTTAGTTAATTTGAAAGGTTAGGTGATAGGTTGAACTCAGTGATCCTAGAGGTCTTTTCCAACCTAGTTAATTCTGTGATTCTGTGACATCTGAGTGCTAAGGAAGGATGGGTCAGTAAAAGAGTACTTGAAGGGCAGTGTGCCTGCCCACACACAGCCCTGCTCTCTGCAAAGGCTTTAAGGAATATTGTTCCTCATGCACTACATCCTCCAGCAAAAAGTTCCTTTATGTCCATTATCACAGGTAATAGAAATGACCATTATTTTAGTGTAAAGGAAACAGGAAAGGGATGCAAAGACTCTGCTTCTTGGCATCAATCAGTTTCTAAAAGGTACTGACTTCCTCTGAGGCCCCCAGGACTCTTCACTGTGCTGGTCTGTTAGGTGGAGCTAATCCCACCTGCTTTCAGAGCCAGCCCTCCTATGGAGTGTGTCGAGTGATGATCTCAGAGAGCAGAGCAGCTCCTGTGGCCCCACTGAGAAGCAATGATGGCAAGCTCTCTGGTGCAGCCCCATGCTGCAGTAATTCTGAGCTTTTCAAAGACAAGGAAAATCCCTGAAATGGGATAAAGTTTGGGGAAGTTTGGCTTTGTTTCTCCTCAGAATGCTCCATGGAGCTGCCAGATGGCATCTGCGGGCAGCTGAGCTGCTGAAAACCTGCCTGCTGTAAGCCGGCATTGGCAGGTGAGCAGCCCTAACATAGAATCATAGAATCATAGAATCAATCAGCCAGGGTTGGAAAGGACCACAAGGATCATCTAGTTCCAACCCCCCTGCCATTGACAGGGACACCCTACCCTAGATCAGGCTGGACAGAGCCTTATCCAGCCTGGCCTTAAACACCTCCAGGGATGTGGCCCCAACCACCCCCCTGGGCAACCCATTCCAGGGCCACCACTCTCATGGTGAAGAACTTCCTCCTCACATCCAATCTGAATCTCCCCACCTCCAGCTTTGCTCCATTCCCTCTAGTCCTGTCACTCCCTGAGAGCCTATAAAATCCCTCCCCAGCTTTCTTGTAGGCCCCTTTCAGATACTGGAATGCCACAATAAGGTCATCTCAGAGTCTCCTCTTCTCCAAACTGAACAGCCTCAGGCAGAATGCAAGTCCTGGAGGAAGAAAAACACACTTAAGAGACTTACACAGAGACTGTGTAAGAGTGTACTAAGGGAAAGGTTGACTTTTCACATTTGCAGGAAATTTGGGGTTGTATCCCATCTGCTACAGGTGTCTTACATGATTCCTTTCTCTGGTTTATCTTCTGTCCTACACAGAAAATGTACCTCCTTCTGTCACTGGAGAAGAGAAGCTTGAAAAAGGGTAGAGAACAGCCAAGATGCCTTTCTAGGTCTGCTCTTGCTTAAGTTCCTTGGGCAATGCCACCTTAACCTCCTCTGCCTCAGAGTGACATACCTGCTGCTTCCTCCTGCAGGCAATTGTCCTGTTACACAACAACAGAATTTTGGCCTATGGTGGACTTACATCATCTGGGAAGAGGAGATGCTGGGCAGTAAAGCAGAAGTAGACATTTCCTCCAGAGCAGTAAAGTTTTACAGTGAGAACCTGTCCCGTCAGCTCAGATTTCATCACAAGGCAGCTGCCCATGTTCATTGAGTGCTGCCTGGTGTAGCTTAGACTTTAAGTTAAGCCCATGGCCCATTTGCATTCTGGGGCTTTAGAAAATAGTTTGCATGCTTCCAGTTTTGAATTTCTCAAAGCAAATTGATAGTTTAAGTAAGCACATTAAACTGTATTTATACAACGGATGCTGATTGCCTCCATCTCACTCAAATCCAGGCTCTGACCTAAGGGGGTCTGGTTCACAGGTTGCGCCTCAGGTCAGAAGTCAGCCTTCAGTGAAGACAAACTCACTTAATGCATTTTAAATATCAGAGTCAGATTTGTCTGGGAAGAAAGACCATGTCATTGTGTGGTATTTCTAGACTGTGTGCTCCAAAATTCAAGCCAGGTGTGCTTACTAATAATAGAGATTTTCTCTCTGGGAATATATATGGCTGCCTGGTGGAGTCTAATTAACCCTGATACAGACAGCTGTCAAAAAGAGCATTGAGCCATTTCTTGTTTTCATCATTTGCCTTCCAGGAATGTCCTAAAGAAAAGGAGGAAGGATTCCTGGTGAATGTTGATCATTTCTTTGCCTGATCTTTTCCTTTCAGGAGGAATAATAAGCAGTGAAAGCTGCAGGCGGCTTGTAAGAATGAGGGTAGGGTGCACCTATAAAATAAGAGGTCTATCTGTCATGGATAATGAAAACAACCCAGCAAGGCAGGCCACTTCTGCTTGAAGATCTTACTCTGATCAGCATGGTCAGAATGTGATTGTCAGAGGACAAAATGCTCTTTCTTCAAGCAGACCATTGTATTAAAGCAGCCTGCCAGAGAAGGAGAGAGCTCACGTGTAAAAGATAACAGCAGCTGTTGAAAATTTGCCTTCTAAATTATCTGTTTCTCTTCTCTTTGTTATGTGTTTCTGTAATGAAGAAATGCTTTCAGAGACTTGCAGAATGCTTTGGGTTGTAAGGAACCTTAAAGATCACAGAATCACAGAATTAGCCAGGTCGGAAAAGACCTTCAAAATCATTGACTCCAATCTATCACCTCACACCTTCTAATTAAACCATGGCACCAAGTGCCTCATCCAATCTCCTTTTAAACACCTCCAGGCATGGTGACTCCACCACCTCCCCGGGCAGCCCATTCCAATGCCAATCACTCTTTCTGTGAATAACTTCTTCCTAACATCCAGCCTGAACCTGCCCTGGCAGAGCTTGAGGCTGGTTCTGTCTTCTGGTTCTGTCCCTGGTTGCCTGGGAAAAGAAACCAATCCTACCCGGCCACAGCCTCCTTCCAGGAAGTTGTAGAGAGCAATGAGGTTTGTCCTGAGTCTCCTCTTCTCCAGGCCAAACACCCCCAGCTCCCTCAGCCTCTCCTCACAGGGCTGTGCTCCAGCTCCCTCACCAGCCTTGGTGCCCTTCTCTGAACACGTTCAAGCACCTCAACATCTTTCTTAAATGGAGGGGCCCAGAACTGGACACAGTACTCAAGGTGTGGCCTAATAATGCTGAGTATAGGGGCAGAATGACCTCCCTGGTCCTGCTGGCCACACTATTGCTGATAGAGGCCAGGATGCCATTGGCCTTCTTGGCCACCTGGGCACTCTGCTGGTTCATGTTCAGTCAGATGTCAACCTGTACACCCCAGTCCCTCTCTGCCTGGCTGCTCTCCAGTCACTCTGTCCCCATCCTGTAGCACTGCCTGGGGTTGTTGTGGGCCAAAGTGCAGAACCTGGCGCTTGGAGGACTTGTTTAAAGTCATGGCATCTAGTTTCAGTTCTCAACTAGAAGTGCAAACAGGGGCCCCTATCTGTTAACACGATTACTGCCAGTTATGCAGTGAAGGAGAGAAACCCTGCTCTGCTACAAGCTGCAGCTGTTACCTGCAGTTGTTCTGCAGGGCTGCCAGAGGGCTCCAAGAGAAGCTGCATGTTACAGTTCACACTCTGTGCTGGGACAGACGCTGCCTCTACACATCGGCTGGATCATAAGTGTGTCACTTGTACAGCAGCACTTGGGGGGAATGATTTGAGTGTGGCTTCTTTGCTAATTTAAACTTAAAATCAGCCTACCTGAGATTGTTATTTGTTTATTTTCTACCTGTAACATTGCATGATTCCATCTTATTTTCTCACTTGTATTTATTTCTTTCTGGCTGAAGGCAGGTGAAGGGAGCTGTGGAACACACACAGAGGAGGGCAACATCTGTGCACGCCAGGGCTGTTCTCTGCTGCGCAGAAGTCACAGCCAAAAGTGCTCAAGTTTGAGGTGGTTCGGACTAGTCTATCTTTCTCTTCTTCAGCTCTCTCAGCCTGTGTTTCAGGCTGGCTGTCAGCCGTGCAGCTGTGTCGGCAGAGTCCTGAAGCTGGGAAAATGCAGCTGTCAGCACGGTTGGGGCTTTGCTAACTCATTGTTTGGAAGTGGTACTTTTCTACACAGAGTAGAGATGATGTCTGCTCACAAAAACGTGTAGGCAGACCATTAAATATCCAGGTAATGTCATTATTCCTCCAAATTGCTGGCACAGAACACAAAGCAGAGATTAAAAGCAAATCTGGCTTTAACACTCTGTTTATGTGTTATGCTGTTCAGGGCTCAGCAAATGTTCTCAGCCAGCAAACCCACGGGGAGTGTACTTAGACTGGTTATCAGGCCCAGGACCAGAAATCACTGTGCTGGAAGTAAGCAGTGAAAAACATCAACGTTATTTAATGTTGCAGAGCTCTTTCTCCGGAGAAAATATAGTTGTTCAGGGGATGAAACACAGTTTATGGGTGTTAGCAAACTTGCATCAGCAGGGGGATTGGACTTAACGATCTCCAGAGGTCCCTTTTACAAAGTCACAGAATTATCAGGGTTGGAAGGGACCTTGAGGATCATCCAGTTCCAATCCTCCTGCCATGGGCAGGGACACCTCACACTAGATCAGGTTGCTCAGAGCCATATCCAGCCTGGCCTTAAAAACTTCCAGGGATGAGGCTTCCACCACCTCCCTGGGCAACCTGTGCCATTGTCCCATCACCCACACGCTGAAGAACTTCTTCCTGACATCTAATCTACATCTTACCTCCTCTAGCTTGGATTCAGTCCCCCAGTCCTATCACTACCTGACACCCTAAAAAGTCTCTCCCCAGCTTCCTTGTAGCCCCCTTCAGATACTGGAAGGCCACAATAAGGTCTCCTGAGAGGCTTCTTTTCTTCAGACTGAACAACCTCAACTCTCTTAGTCTGTCCTCTGATCATCCTCATGGCCCTTCTCTAGACACATTCCAGCATGTCCAGATCTTTCTATTCTGTGATTTGTGATTCTATACTTGTCTTCCTGATTTTGCTGGGACAGAATCATAGACCAGTCATGACATGCAGACTGTTAGCAGTTCCAAGTCAGCCAGAAGCCTAAGACGGGAGAGGCAAAGGCTAGGGCAGCTGATCCAAGCTGGCTCCATAAACATGATGCTCAGTATAAAGGAGGAGGATTACTGAGGACTGGGGCTCTTCCTGCTTCTGCCAATCCCTGCAGGGGCCTTGTTACTGTTCTGCTCCTGAGGACTGTTTCTGTTTATTGTAACTGCTGTGCATTCCTTGGCCAAGCACAACTTTTGCACACTTCACACTGGGGATAGTGGTAACATCAGGTCTGCTCTCTCATTGATTGTTTTCATTTCAGCCTACAGGTCTGCTCTCCTTTTCTTGATCCCCTTTCTCACAACCAATGCTGTAGTTTAGCCCTTTGCCTTGGGCTAAATGAAAGATATCACGTCATGCAAACTGAACCTGGGCAACCAAGTATATATGTTAGATTTTAGTGACTCAGCTGAGCATGAGTTTTTCTCTTTCTTATTGTTTTCTTAGCCTGATGTCCTGACTGCAGCCTCCATCTATGGAGCGTACATCTCTGAAGAACATTTCTGTATGTGTATTTTGTCCTCTTGTATTTGGCCACACCTCAAGTACTCTGTTCAGTTTTGGGCACTGCAGTACAAGAGAGATGTGGAGGTGCTAGAGTGGGTCCAGAGAAGAACAACAAAGCTGGGGAAGGGCCTGGAGAATAAACCTGGTGAGGAGTGACTGAGGGAGCTGGGGATGGTTAGTGTGAAAAAGAGGAGGCTGAGGGCAGACCTCATGGCTGTCTACGGCTGCTTGAAGGGACACTGTGGAGAGGCTGCTGCTGGTCTCTTCTCACAAGTAATTGGAGATAGAACACGGGGGAATAGCCTCAAGCTGAGGCTGGGTAGGCTTAGATTGGACATTAGGAAGAAGTTTTTCACGGAGAGAGTGGTCAGGCATTGGAATGAGCTGCCCAGGGAGGTGGTGGAGTCACCAACCGTGGATGTGTTTAAGGGTCATTTGGATGTGGTGCTTAGAGATATGGTTTAAGGTGAATCTTGTAGAGCAGGGTTATCGATTGAACTTGCTGATCCTGAGGGGGCTTTTCCAGCCTCGATATTTCTGTGATTCTGTGAAGCCTGGTGGGAAACAGGGCACCAGTTCTATCTACACCTTGGCTAGGTGAAAGCAGTACCCCTGGGTATTTTCCAGTCTTGGTCTTGCATTGCAGAGCACAAAGAGAGCAGAAAATGCCATCCACCTTTCCTAGACCATAACAGACAACCTGGGTTTCAGTTTACTGTGTGAACAGCACAGCACCTCACTAATTGCTAGTGTGGGGATTTGTCATCTGCAAGGTTTAATGAGCATGAGGAACAGTGCTGTGAACTGCTGAGCACCGCTGCAGCTGTTTGTCAATGGGAATATGTGCTGTGGTTTTTAAAGAGTCAACAGAATGAAGCTCTCAAGTCAATTGGAGAGAAATATATTTGGAAAGAGAGATACAGAAAAAAAATTACAAAGCAGATACGTAATCCATAGCGAACCCCTTGAATTTCCCCCCAACCCAAAACTAAATCTGTAATCCCCAGTGCTCCAATCCTCCCTCCCAATGCCTAAACACAAGCCTGTGGAGGGCCCAAAACAGGCCTACTCCTCACATGTTTGTCCCTGTAAAGCAGCTCCCACCAGACACGGCTGGAGGGGGAGGAGAGGAGGGCAAGCTGGCCTCACCCTGAGCTTATAAAGACAGAGCAGAATTATGGGACTGAATAACAATTTCCTAGTCCCTAGAGGATTTTTTTAACCCTATGATTCCCAAGCTGGGACAGCATGCAATCTAAGCCAGGCTCAGTAGATTTAAACAAGTTTATGAAGCAGCACTGGGTACACAAAACAATACAGATTGTGCTTTAAACTCAAAAGGAGCACATGACAACTTCAGAACTTGATTCTTGGACACCACTGAATGGCTTAGTGTGGCATCCTGGAGCACTGCAGTCCTGTTAATGCCACTCCATGGTAACAGCCAGATGTTAGCACAGCAGTAATACTGTCATCTTTTCTCCTAAGACTCTCTCTAACTCTGTCATCATGTAGGTATCTTCTTTGAAGGCCTTAGATTTGAAAGTAGGAGCAGCACAGTGGATTGTCTCAAGTGAAACTAAGCTGGTCCCAGGTTTTTTATGGATTACAGCCTTTCCCAGGTATTTTGCCATCTTTTCTACACTGAATTTCCAATCATAAACAAAAAGCACTTCTAAGTTCCCCCTGACAATACAAAAAGATCCTTTAAGAAATTAAGATATTTTAAAGTAACTGTTCCTGTCCTTGGGGTTTGGCAGGCGATAAAACTCTAGCAGGCAGCTTTGCAAGCCCTCTTCCCCAGAGAACAAGTAATACTTGTTCCTTTGTAGTTTCCATTAAAAATGTCTGGGATAAATCTGGCGTGAAGGCCAGGTGTGGCCAAAAATTTGGGAAGGTGAAGTAATTGTTACTTGCTGTAATAATTGTTTCCTGTTGTGATTGCCACAGCAGTAATGTAAGTTCTCTCTTATACTCTTGAGAGCAATAAAGTTACTGGTTACTGGAGAAGAGCAGCAGATACCAGTGTCTGCTCTATAAACCAGGTTAGTATTAGATCTGGCTTGTCAGATGGGAAGCAGAGAGAGCTGCCTTGTCTGTATTACTTCACTTTGTTTTTAGAAGCTTGGTTTGGGCAGTTATGAGAGACAACCAGGTGGTTGTCACTTAGCAACCATAACTGGGGGCATGAGCACTTTGGAGCAGACAGTGTTTGACTACTAAACATCACTGTTACAGTGCACCTAGGACCACTCACTTCTCTTTTAAAATGGGGAGAATGGCGCAGAGAAAGCCACCAAGTCACAGAAACTTAGAGGTTGGAAGTGACCTCCAGAAACTGAGTCCAACCCCCTTGCCTAGGGTAGTTCACAAAGGAATGCATCCAAGCAGGTTTTAAAAGTCTCCAGAGAAGGAGACTCCACAATCCCTCTGGGCAGTCTGCTCCAATGCTCTGTCAGCCTTACTGTAAAGAAGTTTCTCCTCATGTTGAGGTGAAACCTGTGTTCCATTTTGCATTCATTGCTCTTTGTCTTATTGCTGCTGACCACTGAAAACATCCACTTGGCACCCATCCCTCAGATATTTGTACACACTGATCAGATCTCCTCTCAGTCTTCTCTTCTCCAGACTAAACAGCCTTAGGTTTCTCAGTCTCTCTTCATAGGGGAGATGCTCAAGTCCCCTAGTCATCCTCGTGGCTTTCTGCTGGACTCCGTCCAGCAGGTCCCTGTCTCTCCTGAACTGGAGAGCCCAAAACTGGACACAGTACTCCGGGTGTGGTCTCAACAGGCAGAATAGTGAGCAGGCATCTTTTAAAATTGTTCCTTCCATTTCTCAAGCTACTAGAGAAGCTTTCTTTTTCCTGATTTTCCACCACCCCATCACCCACACAGAGGAGTTTCTGAAGACATGTTTGAGACAGGAAGGGCACAGGCAAGCACTTAAGGCTGTCTCAAGGTATCTAAAACATTAATGCCACCAAAGTCACCCACATACTGTGGATATCCCAGTGGACCTCTCTTTCTGTACATTCACAAGGATCACTCAAGTGCTTCTGAGTTTCAGGCAGGTACTTAGGATGTCCTTGGATGATTAGGAAGTTCCAAATGACAGGATGATTACTCTAATTCTACATTTCTTGTAATTTATGGGACTTCGATGCTTCAAAGGTGGTCAATTCATCAAACATTGGTAACAAAATTATGATTCATAGAATCATAGAATGGTTTAGGTTGAAAGAGACCTCAAATATCATCCAGTTCCAACCCCCTGCCATAGGCAGGGACACCTCCCACTAGATCAGGATGCTCAAGACCTCATCCAGCCTGGCCTTGAACACATCCAGGGAGGGAGCAGACACAACCTCCCTGGGCAACCTGTTCCAGTGCCTCACCACCCTCACTGTGAAGAATTTCTTCCTAACATCCCGTTCAAATCTCCCCTCCGCCAATTTGAACCCATTCCCACTCGTTCTGTCATTACAAGACCTTGTGAACAGTCCCTCCCTAGCCCTCCTGTAGGCCCCCCTCAGATACTGGTAGGCTGCTATATGGTCTCCTCGAAGACTTCTCCTCTCCAGGCTGAAAAGCCCCAACTCTTTCAGTCTGTCCTCATAGCAGATTCCTTCAAGTAACTCCTGTTTCTCTCTTCCCAAAATATCCTAACTCAGTGAATTTATAAAACCACTGCAGTCCTTTGTCTGCTCTTGTAATATTCTGGAATGGATGGGGAAAGGAGGATGGGAAAGGGACTGTGCAGCACCAAGCACAACATTCTGGCCCAGACTTCAGTGTATACCCACAGCACAAGTAATTAAATATGTGCTAAGGATTATTTGAGAAAACAAAGCACGGAAGACAGAAAGACAGAAATACAGAAGGATCACAATACCTAAGATTCAAAGCCTAATTCTGTATTTTGCCAAGCCGCTCACACCAGGGGCTCTGAAGGAATAAACTTGCACTGGTGCATACAAGGGCAGTGTCAGGCCCCTTCTGCTGGCAGCTGCAACCTGAAAAAAGCACTCCTGAATCACAGATGTAGAGTGGTAGGCTCAGCGCCACACAGCATCATCCCAGAGTGAGTTAAGCATGGATTTTCCCAAGGGTTTAAATACAGCCTTTAAAAAGGTTTAACAGATATTACAGGAGCTCTTAATGTAAGCAGAAGCCCAGCACGGCTCAGAGCACCAAGAGATGAGGAAGCTTTTGCTTTGAATACAGCTAACCCATTCTGTTCTGGAAGACTGAACAGATGCAGCTTGAAGTACCAGCAGCCAAGTTTTTCTCATTACTTTTTGCTGCTGAAAAATGCTATGGAAAGAGGAGAAAATTAATCTGGCTGGAGCCCGTGATGCTTGCCCAATAGTCCAAGTATTTTCAGCCCCAGTACACAGGAAAATGTCTGAATGCATCCAGCGAGGGCTCAGTTCTCTGCTGGCTACACTAAGCAGCAAGCCTGTGACAGGCTGGAGTATGCTGCTGCTGTCTGGGGAGGAGCAGCTCTCACCTTGCCTAATCCCTGGCACCAGTGACCTGCTTATTGCCGGTTCTCCACAGAGCCAGTTTTGCAAATACTGTCTGCCAGAGATGTGGGAAAGCTGCAGAAAGAGTCAACAGATATGAAGTGGAACCTGCAGCTATGGGCCCTTGGCAGCTGAGAGCACAATTGCCTCGCTTCAAAGCAGCACAAAGCACTAAGCAGAAGAGATCCACAGGAAAAAACTGATCCCTTCCACTGTGACAGCAATATCACAAAGGTCTACAGTCACTCTCCCTGCACCATCTCTGACCTCTGTCCAGTCAAGTTCCTGAGTACAGAGCAGCTACCTGTGCCTTTCCTTCTCTGCTAACCCATCCACAGGCCTGTGCTGCTGGGGAACCTTATCCATGCTGAGCAGCCTGTGCATCTCTATTAGCCGTGAAGTTCAGTATCTCTTTAGGGAGAGAAGGATTCTGAGGTGCAGGAAAGGGCACAAAATCCTCATAGAAAGTAGAAGCTTAATAAATAGTTAATTTTTTGTCTAATGGCACTCTTGGGCTTCAGAATGTGCTCAGAGCTCCTGGGTAACACAGTAACAGCAGAAGTAGTGAGGTGAGAAGCTGTCTCTGGTTTGCAGTGAAATGATCTCCTGTAAAATTGCTATCACAGAGCTAGTGGCTGCTTACAGTTTCAAGCTGTCTAAAGCTCTTGTGTCCTGAAGATGAGACTGCTACAAAACCCAGCAATATTCCTGGTATATTAGGCTTGTATTATTTATGTTCTCTACAGAGAAATCAGAGGGCATTTAAATTGCTTCAAATCACGTAATTGCACTAAACACTGTTTCCTTAGGTTAAAATAGGACACAATGTCTGTGACAACATTCTTCTTCATCAAGAGATGCTTTTCTTTTTAAACTTATGCTCCTCCTTGGCACAAGATATTGACCTATTCTCATGCTCAGTTTACGCCTAACAGTACACTACATCTGCTCTTTAACTGCCAGAGCAATGTGGACTAAGGGGTGTTTCCTTCCAGTCCTTTTCTTAAGCACATGCAGCATTGCTGCTTGATGAAAACTTGCTTTATAAAAGGTTGCTATGTGTCTGCACTGAATCGCAGCATATTTTGCAGATGATGAAAAAGCTGGACCTGGATGTCTACTGCCTGGTGGGCTTGACAAGACATAGAATCATAGAATATTAACACGATTCTACAGACATGCTCTAGTGGGAACGACCAGACAGACCAATGCCTTCCAAAGGCTTTCTGTTACCTGCTACGTCCTGTAGAAAGAGTCCTTTCTAACTGCATCCTTCTCAACTATAGGTGCTTGTTGCTCCTGTGCTGGTTTGAGGCTAATTGGAATATTTTAAAGAGAAAAACTACATTATAGGCTGAGAAAAGAAAGCAACAGTGATGTCTACTTCACTCATAGGTTTACTGAGACAAGGACATAAACATAGATAAGACAGTGTGTGTCTGGCTCAATCTGAGCTCTCTCTCTCTCCTTGGATTCTAGATGGATCTGTGTAACTCAGCTAATCAATGCTGTTTCTAAGCCCCCTTGCCGATCTTTCTTAGTTCACCTTGCAAGTAAGGTAGATTCTGGGGTAAGGTTGGAAGATGGAGAGAAGGTGGAAGGGTGGTTGGTAGCCCCTCCTGGGAACTCTGATTTCTGGGAGGGGTATTGTGTTTCTGTATTACTTTTAACTTGTATATTTCTGTACATGGCTGTAAATATTTGTAACATATTGCAAATATCAGCTGGTATGTTGTGCTAAGCTGTGAATGTAAAGCTTCATTCCTTAACTTCCATTTGGCTGAGTCTAGTCTAGGTGAATTCAAAAGTGTGGGGGGCAGGTAACTCTCAAACCATCACAGCTCCTCTCCCTTTTTCTGTGTGTTACTGTGTGGGACTAGCAAAAGATGCTGAGCACTGCTCAGATGCAGCCCAACGATCCACCAGTGAACTCCTTCTGTGAGTGCTTGAATTCCCCTACTAGAACTTCTAGATTTAATTTAGTCCCATTATATCACCAAAACAGCATCCTGTACTTTCATTATTCTCTGTCCTGGGATATTTTATGCTTTCGCATGATATTACAAAAAGATAGGCAAGCAGATGCACAAAGCCTAGTGGTTTATAATGGATTTATTTCTGGGTGGCTCCTAATGAACAGTTAACTGGTGAGTTTAAAGTGTTGTTCCATATCCCCTAATGGTGCAGCGCAGCTGCTCAGTGCACTTTGCTACTTTGTTTTATTATTTAGGATATTGTGGCATTCTGAATAACTTGGAAAATTACTTGATTGCAATGTTGCTGCTACCAGCTACTCACACCACCTACTGTTGCCAAGCTGATAAATATGAAACATCATCTGTTGATGACCTGCAGAGAACATTAGTTTCCTTAAGTGGAACAAGCTCTCCAGTTGTGATGTCTTCGAGGGATCCTTACTCCAACTGCCACCCGTCAACATGCTACTCAGCAGGAAAATGAGGAGACAAAGCCAAAGCCACACACCAAAAGCTCATCAAAACTGGATGGAAACCACGTGTGTTACTCACTAGTAAGGCCAACATAGTGTCTACATTTGGCCCATATATGGGGCTAGACTACAGCAGCTGTTCTATCACCCAGTAACCTCTCCCCCGCAGAGACAAAGAACCTGGAGAAGAGGAGAAGACCCCTGGGGTTAAATGAAAATACATTCAGTGAAATTGCCAATGTTATACTAACAGGTCCAGTGGAGGGCTACAAGGATGATTAGGGGACTGGATTGTGTGCCTTATGAGGAGGGGCTGAGGGACTTGGGGATTTTTAGTCTGGAGAAGACTGAGAGGGTATTTAATAAATGTTTATAAATATGTGAGGGCTGGGTGTCAGGAGTGGTGGCTCTTCTCACTTGTTCCCTGTGATAGGACAAGGAGCAATGTATGTAAGTCACAGCACAGGAGGCTCCACCTGTGATATATGGAGATTTGGTTTTCACCCAACAAGGTATTCATAAGACTTAGTCAGTAAAATAATAAGGTAGCTGTGGGTGTTAGGAGTTACTGAGACAGTGTCCATGACCAAAGATAACAGCATGGGAGGATCCAGGAGGCCCCTCTGATTGATGTTCAAAGAAAATACAACAGAAGTTCACCTTGTAAAGATGACTAGGGGATGGAGTTTAAGTGGATTAGGGATAGTGCTTAGAAAGCATACAAGAAAATGAATATGTATAAAGGTAATACAATGTTTTCTAGTCCTTATCCTATATAAGCATTGTTATCTGTTGTTAGTATGTGCCTCTAGCAATTTTGTTATTTGCTAAGCACCCAGCGCTGTTTGCCTTTGTTCTATAATAAACCTTTTATACTTAAATTTTAGAGTGAGTTTATTTCTCGCACACCTCAACAAAAGGGGGAACTCTTCTTAACTGTAGGGGTCACAGAGCACTGGATCAGGCTCCCCAGAGAGGTTGTGGAGTCTCCTTCTCTGAAGACTTTCAAGGCCTGTCTGGATGCGGTCCTCTGTTACCTGAGCTAGATTGTATGGTCCTGCTCTGGCAGGGGAGTTGGACTTGATGATCTCTTTGGGTCCTTTCCTACACCTGACATCCTGTGATCCTGTAACATGAAGTACATGAAGTTATGCTCAGCCAGCAAAGGTACAGCAGTCAGACTGAACAGGAAGGCAGCCCTCAAGAGCAAAAGGAGAAGTGCAAGGAGAAGCTCAAGTGGAAATTCCAGGCAACAAGCTTTAGCAGGAATCTTCCCTCTCCCCAGCAACCTTCCCCCTTTATACTGAGTGTGATGTTTACGATTCAGGATACACATGTGAGCCAACTGTTCTGCTAAATGCTGCATTCCCAAACACCTGCCTTCTTCCCAGGTCTGAGCTAGTCAAACACTGGCTAAATGCCCCGGTCACTTAAAGGTTTACAGCTACTTATGTTCCACTGATTGCCTTAAAATCAGAGGTAGGGCTGTGCTGCAGGTTTGGGGCTCACATCTGAGGGGGAAAGGCTTCCATACCTGAAGTGGAAGCTTAATGTCTCATAGGCAGAAAGGAAAGCTTTGAAAGAGAATTGGGTTTACAGTCCCATATTGAAGGGGATAGACATTCTCTGCTCTGCCTTATGAGCAACTACTTTGAATCAGATAAAACAAACTGCATGTGGGACAATTAGATCTCTCCTACCACAGGAGGCAATCCACTTGCTGGGACCTTGTATTGCATGCAGGATTCCTTCTCTGAGCACCCTTCTCTGCTGGGACCCAATAAGTGCAGAGGAGGCAGTCAGTCCTGCTCTGCTGCTTTGTTGGGAGGAAAGAGTGCTGTGACTGAGAAGAAAAGGAAAGTGCTGTTTGCCTCCAGCCTTTCTTCTGATGAAGCAGAGGTACCACTGTAAAGGGTTAACCCCTCCTGGGGGTAGTCTGAATCTGACCCCAGATGCAGTGGTTAGCCAACTCACACTTGCTGTCTAGACCTCCTATAAAAGCAGAGGAACTTCCTGGTTTGCTCTCTGCCTTGCCTCGCCTAACACTACCACCCTCATCCAGCCGCTCCTGCTTTGACATAGCCATCCTACCATATGGTCGAAAAACCACCTCCTGAATCTACCTCCATCCACTGCCATCACTCTGGTTTTGTATATATTTTATATCTTGTTTCCCTTCCCAATACCTTTTCGTAATCCCTGTTACTTTAAATACCTTTTATTTATTGTTAAAGTTTTTCCTCTTAACTTCCAAATCAGAGCAAGACTATTCTTTGAGTGTTTTACCCCTTTTTTCACTCTCTACATCTCTTTCCAAAGCAGGGAGGCATCCTATTTATGTTATTGTTCTATTAGGCTTTGAGTCTCTGGAAAGCTTTAATGAGACCAATACACAGAGCACCACTGCTGCCCTGGAGAGAGAAGAGGAAAGGAGGCAAGGCACAGCAAGCCCAAGGTAAACCACACCAAGAACCCCAATGTTACATGAGAGGGCATCACGATGTGGCTGTATCATGATAGTACATTTATCTCTAAAATCACAGTCCTGCTGCAGGATTGCTGTACCTGCTTGTACTCAGACTCAGCACCTTCATCCTCAGGTGCAGAGCTGAGGATCCATAGAATACATGCACCACTTTATCAAGCTCTTCAAAAGATTAAGCCAGACCATTGCTCTCCTAGCTCCTACCTTCCCATGACAATAAAGAAAATATAGACAATAACAGAAAATAATAATTAAAAAAACCCCTAGAAAATAAAAATTAGTAAATATTCACACATTACAGGCTCTGATAACTTGTCCTTTTTGAAGAACCATGTTCCTCAGGGGTGATCTGTACCTGTAGTTATGAAAGTAAATAGCTTTAGTGATTTATTTCTCAGCTGTGGTTCAGAATATTATTATGACTTTCAAAAACCAATGTATTGCACAGATGTATTTCTTGGAGTTGCCTAATGCTTCCCATTAATTGTGGAGAGAGTCTTTATTTGCTCTCTTTGTCATAAATAAAGCTACTTATTTCCCTGGAAATATCTGGCTTTTCATTCAATATGAAGCACTCAGATACAATCTCATGTGACATTAAAGTTACTGCACCTTATCTCTCAGCACCATTAAAATAAGGAATAAGATACTTATCTCTGCTTAATAATGCAAAGAAAAATGAGGCAGCTGGAATACTGTCTTCTTTGCAGAAAATATTTTGGAGCGAATTATCTTTTTTTAATAATGGCAAAATGCAAGGCAATACTGCACTGAAAAAGTAACAAGTTCCTTTGCCTGTTTAAAAATCCAGATGCACGAATTCTGATTCTTCCTTTCCCTTCCCTCACTGTGTCTTTGGCAAAAACTGAAGGATGTAAGCAGTCTATGAAGCTTATATGGGGTGCTGGAGCCCTGGAGCAGGCTGCCTAGAGAGGTTGTGGAGTCTCCTTCTCTGGAGACGTTCAAAACCCACTTGGATGTGTTCCTGTGCAGCCTGCCCTAGCTAATCCTGCTCTGGCAGGAGGGTTGGACTGGATGGCCTTTGGAGGTCCCTTCCAACCCCAAGTACTCTCTGATTCTGTGACTCTCTGGAAAACCAAGTTCTGAAAACCAAGTTGCTCTGAGTCTATTTCCCCCTGCTGATTCTACACTCCTATCTGTTCTCATTTCCCACAGGTAGTTACGGCAGTGGCAGTTTGGACTATTTCATAAATAACTTTTTGGTGTTCAGTATGTTGCTTTATTGCCTCTCCCATAATTGAGTTGTACTGGTTTGACATTTTGATTCAGCATTGTAAAAAGAGCAGACTCAATTTACTGAAATTTCTGTGGTTGATGCATTCGGGAACCAAAAAGGGATTCAATTTTGCAGTACAGTCATTAAGGCAAGCAAACTTGCCCTACCTTTGTTTGCAGAACCAAGGGTTAGTCATCAGCAACAGGAGGAACATCTCCCTCTCCTCCCTAGAGAAAGTGACAGCTTTGAACAGGCACAGTTCTAACCCAAGGCCTGGTTTCTACAAGATTTTCCTAGTTCTCAGACAAAATTGAGTCCTATGGCTACCTGCAGAGACTTTTTGGCAGTCTCTTGACCCTTCATAAATACCTGAAAGGTTTCTCTCTGCTATATACTGTGTGAAAGCAGAGGGAATCACAAAATCGCAGAGTTACAGGAACATTCAGGTTGGAAAATACTCTTAGGATCACCAAGTCCAACCAATATCCCTACTCTACAAGGTGCATCCTAAACCATATCCCCAAGCACCACATCCAGATGACTTTTAAACACATCCAGGGTGGTGACTCCACCATCTCCCTGGGAAGACCATTCCAATGACTGACCACTCTTGCCGGGAAAAATGTTTTCCTACTATCCAGTCTAAACCCACCCAGTCACAGCTTGAGGCCATTCACTTTTGTTCTATCAGTAATTACCTGTAAGAATAGAGCAGCACCAACCTCTCTAAAATGTCCTTCATGTAGCCGTAGACAGCCATGAGGTCTGCCCTCAGCCTCCTGTTTTTCACACTAAGCAGCCTCAGCTCCTTCAATTGCTCTTCATCAGCTTTATACCCCAGGCCCTTCCCCAGCTTCCTTGCCCTCCTCTGCACTTGCTCCAGCACCTCCACATCCCTCCTGTAGTGAGGTGCTCAAAACTGAACACAACGCTTGAGGTGTGGCCTCATCAGAACCGAGTTCTATTCCCACCAGCTTCTTCTTAACAAGAGGAAAATAAAAGCTGTAGTTTGTAAGGTGCTGGTCAGATAGAGTGTCCTGAAACACCAGCTACCAAAACAGGGCTTATACACAGCTATTTGTGCTTCGGCTGTTCCCACTACGCAATTCCAGCACTTTGTACTGCTGTTGCCATCAAAATGTTCTCTGCTATATATAAAGCAACTTTTCTAAAGGATGTGGACTGGAACAAACAGGAGTATTGGAGAAGAGTAAAAAGCTGTTTCTGACTAGCTAATGTACAACATAAGTAAAATCTAAATGTGATTAGTCACACACACACATATACATCAGTTACTGCTACCTGCACATGACACTGTCATGATGCCTAAGGGGCAAGAGAATGAGAGAAAGGGGAAGCTGTGCACAATAATTCCTTTAGCCACCAGAAACCAGCACCCTGTCTCCAAAGATCTGCTCTGGAAATAAATGTTTGGGCACTTAGACAGCTCCTGGTGCTTGTTTAGGTCTGCAATTCTTCGTTTTCTCTTTTTTTGAACCATAAACAGCACCAGAAGGCTAGAAAGTGACTCTCCAAAAATCTGTCCACTGCAGAATTCTCTCATCCTCTGCATTTACTGCCATAGATTAATAAATCTTGATTCAACTGTTCAAAATATATTAACATATGAAATCTATTTACACTTTTTCTTCACTTCCTAAGCTGTTAAACAAACAGCTAAGAAAAGTTCTGCCACAGACACCTAACTGACTGCCCCTCTGACCTTACTTAGTGCAGGACTTATGCATCTATTGGGCAACATTTTAAATTCTTTGCCTCAAAATAAGAGACAGAACTTCTGTGTGCTTCAGGCTAACAGAAGAGAACTTAGAATCATAGAATCATAAAATTGTCAGGGCTGGAAAGGACCTCAAGAATCAAATAGTTCAAACCACACTGCCACGGGCAGGGACAGCTCACACTAGATCAGGTTGCTTGGAGCCACATCCCAGCCTGGCCTTAAAAACTTCCAGGGATGAGGCTTCCACCACCTCCCTGGGCAACCTGTGCCAGTGTCTCATCACCCTTATGCTGAAGAACTTCTTCCTAATATCTAATCTACATCTGCCCTTCTCTAGCTTGGACCCATTCCCCCCAGTCTTATCACTACCTTACACCTGAAAAAGTCTCTCCCCAGCTTTCCTGTAGCCCCCTTCAGATACTGGAAGGCCACAATAAAGTTTCCTCGGAGCCTTCTCTTCTCCAGACTGAACAACCCCAACTCTCTGTCTGCCTCCATAGGAGAGGTGCTCCAGCCCTCTGATCATCCTTGTGGCCCTTAAAAGCTTCTCCTTTGTATTCCTAGAAATTATCTGAATCTCGATGTCTTTCCTATCTCATGTTTTCCAAGACCTGAGGGATGGATCAGTTTTGAGGATCTCTAGCAGCTGTCATACTATAAGAACATTGTTTTCACTCAGAAGCCTTCCTTTTCTTCAGCCTTTTTTACAAATTATGCAAAATTAATAATCCATATTAATTTTTATATCCAGGTGAAGATTGTTAACAACTATGAAAGTTGTTTAACATTAAATCTCACCAGAAAACTTATTTGCAATGTTCAAAATGTATGGTTTGGATACTTATACACACAGGGGACAGGCAAAACTAGAACACTTTAAGAAATAACTACCAAATGCAAACATTAAAACTGGAAAGAGGTTTTTCATTTCAACTATACTTCTTGCCCACCAGGGGACTTGAGAGGCTCCTTTCTGCTACTAATGCAGAAAGGAACACTAGAATCTAGTTACAGAATTTCTTAGAGATAGGCTTTGAAATTATTGCTCACAAAATAGTACCCAAAGCTCAAAGGGAATTCTGTTGGCATCTTGAAAGTTGTTGCAGGCAGAGCATGTGGCAGGGCAGAGCAGGCAAAGCAGAAGTAAAAACAAAAGAAGCAGAAAAGTATGTGGCAGGAGCCTATTTATTGATTGCCCGAATGTAAATGGCCACTGTGGATACACAAATTCACCAATCAGAATGGCACTTTGCCAAACCTGACCATGTTAGTTGAAGTCAGGAGCTTGCTTTCCCTTATTTCGGAGGAACAAATCTGAGCAAGTCTTGGACCCTCAAAGTGGATCTCTCCAAGCCTTTTGTCTTCTCCCTGCATTCTGCTTCCTCCCCCCCCAGCAGAGGGAAGGGACCATGGGATCATGCCTGGGCAAGCCAGGACACGTATCTTCCAGACAACTTGTCACCCATAATTTAGCAATTGCAAGGGCCAAATCTTTCAGGCATTGCACTTCAGCAAGGTGATTCATTATGAAAATCACTAAGTGTGTCATTGAAATCTCAGGACTATTGATTAGGTGTTTTCTACTTGAACCCAATCAGATTAAAGATTGCAAGTGAATAGCCAGAGGTTAACACTGAAATAACCAGAGGATGGTAGAGATGGGGGAGATCACTTTGGAGTGAACTGCCACTGTTGCGAGCGTAACTCCACAGAAGGGTGCAGCCAGTCCCACAGGTACCAGGCTGGTCCCAGTAAATCCAGTCAGGGACTGCTGCACCTCCTGCTCTGCTGGTACCTGTAAACACCAGAGAAACCAAGCAGCCTTCTTGCAGCCACAGCCCCTAAGGCCTGCTGCACAGCTACAAAACTCTCCCATTTTCCTTTTGTCCTTATCATTAGAAAAATTCCTCTATTTTGAAGAATGAAAAATGCTCATAGCAACTCTTGGGAGTTTTATTACCTTCTGCACGGCTGCTATCAGCAGAGAAGCCCTCCGTTTGCTTTCCTGCGGGCAATTAAATAACTTAAACTTCAAATGTTGCTAGGGCAAAGGATGGGGCTGTGCCTAACAACGACATTAAGCCTTGTTATGCTTCTTAAGCATGGGAGCAACCCTTGAGGCCACCACGCATCAGGTTTGAAAGCTGTTCTGGGTAGCGTGCTAACAGCCCGATCAAACCAAGGTGGGAACCACTTTCTGGTGACATTCAGAAACCCTCCATTAGAAAATAGTCAGCTGAAAGGGCACAGAAATAGGGCTTCACAACACTACCAGAGAATATAAACAGGCAGCACTGGACACAGGTCAGAACTGAAAGCACTTTTTTTTTTTTTTTTAATGTTCTAGTTTTACTTTTCTTCTGTTACTTGGGTATCTTAAAATATTAATAATTAATAAAACATCCAATACCAAAGGGAAAAATAACCCCAGCACTCGAGGAACCAAACATTCAGAAATTGCCCAAGAGACAAAAATCAAAGCTATTTTGATCCGCAACTCTCAAAGCAGAATACTTTAAATTTTCAATATTACTAATGTGCTGCTTCAAGTTTGTATGAAGATGAAAGAACTTAAACCCTTCCTCTTTTCATGTTTTATGACTTTCTTCTTGGTGGTTTAAAACAGGAATACACTTCCAGAATGCATATCTCAGGGCTAGGATTCTCAAAGCAAAATGGAGAAAAGAAGGATTCAAGGAAGACCTTAGAGCAGTCTTCCCGTACCTGAAGAGGGCCTACAAGAAAGCCAGGAAGGGACGTTTTACAAGGGCTTGTAGTGATAGGATGAGGGAGAATGGATTGATGCTTGAGCAGGGGAAATTGAGACTGGATGTAGGAAGAAATTATTTACAGAGAAGGTAGGAAGACACTGGAAAGGTTACCCAGGGAGGTCATAGATGACCCTCCCAGAAGGTGTTCTAGGCCTGGCTGGCTGGTGCCTTCAGCAACCTGGTCTAGTGGAAGGTGTCCATGGCAGGGTGGCTGGAGCTAGATGATCTTTAAAGTCCCTTCCAACCTAAACCATTCTATGAATCTATAGTAAAAATCATAAACCTTCCCTGCTGTTCTTTGCAGATCCAGTCAAAAGGATACGGATAAGGCTGAGATGCTCAATGACATCTTTGCCTCAGTCTTCAGCAGCAAGTGCTCCAACCACAATGTCCAAATTCCAGAGGGCAAAAGTGAGAACTGGAAGAAGGAAGATCTGCCCATTATAACTGAAGTACAGTTCATGAGCACCTAAGGAATCTGAACATGCACAAGTCCATGGGGCCTGACAAGATCCACCCATGGGTCCTGAGGGAACTGGCAGATGAAGTTGCTAAACCACTGTCCATTGTATTTGAAAGGTCATGGCAGACTGGTGAAGTTCCTGCTGACTGGAAAGGAGCAAATGTAACACCTATCTTCAAGAAGGGAAAAAAGGATGACCCTGGCAACTACAGCCCAGTCAGTCTCATCTCTGTGCCTGGCAAGATCATGGAGCAGATCCTCCTGAAGGCTTTGCTGCAGCAGATGGAAAACAAAGCAGAGGTGGTTGGTGGTAACCAGCATGGCTTCACCAAGGGCAAAGCATGCCTGACAAATTTGGTGGCTTTTTATGACGAAGTCACAGCAGCAGTGGACAAAGGGAGGGCAACTGATGTCATCTACCTAGTCCTGAGTAAGGCGTTTGTCCCACATGACATCCCAGTCACCAAAGTGGAAAAACACAAACTTGATGGGTGGACAACTCACTGCATAAGGAATTGGCTGAATGGTCGCACACAGAGAGTGGTGATCAAGGGCACAATGTCCACCTGGAGACCAGTGACAAGTGGCATCTCTCAGGGGTCAGTGCTGGGACCAGTGCTGTTTAACATCTTTGTCAGTGACATGGACAGAGGAATCGAGTGCACCCTCAGCAAGTTTGCAGATGACACCAAGCTGTGTGGCACAGTTGACTTGCTAGAGGGCAGGGATCCATCCAGAGGGACCTGGACAGGCTGGAGAGGTGGGGCCCAGGCCAACCTCATGACATTCAACAAGGCCAAGTGTAAGGTCATGCACCTAGGTGGGTACAATCCCAAGCACAAATGCAGGCAGGGTGGCAAATGGCTGGAGAGCAGCCCTGAGGAAAAGGACCTGGGGGTCTGGGTGGATGAAAAGCTCAACATGAGCCAGCAGAGTGCATATGCAGCCCAGACAGCAACTGTGTCTTGGGCTGCATTAAGAGAAGCGTAGCCAGCAGGGCAAGGGAGGTGATTCTCCCCCTTTACTCTGCTCTCGTCAGACCCCACCTGGAGTACTGTGTGCAGTTCTGGAGCCCCCAGCACAAGGACATGGAACTGTTGGAACGAGTCCAGAGGAAGACACAAAGATGTTCAGAGGGCTGGAGCACCTCTGCTATGACAACAGGTTATGAGAGTTGTGGCTTTTCAGCCTGGAGAAGAGAAGGCTTCGAGGAGACCTTATAGTAGCTTTCCAGCATCTGAAAGGGGTCTACAGAAAGGCTGGAAAGGGACTATTCACAAGGTCTTGCAATGACAGGACAAGGGGTAACGGGTTCAAACTGGAAGAGGAGATATTTAAACAGGATGCTAGAAGGAATTTCTTGACAGTGAGGGTGGCGAGACACTGGAACAGGTTGCCCAAAGAAGTTGTGGCTGCTCCCTCCCTGGAGGTGTTCAAGGCCAGGTTGTCTGAGGCCTTGAGTGACCTGTTCTAGTGGGAGGTGTCCCTGCCTATGGCACGGGCTTGGAACTAGATGATCTTTGAGGTCTCCTCCAACCTAAACCATTCTATGAAAAAAAGCTAAGAGGCTTGGAGATCAGATTTTTGCTTTGTTGTCATAAAAAAATATTTCTTTTGTGCATCCCTGTGGTTTTAGTTTCTAGAAGAGCACAGCAGCAACTCCCATTTTTCTTTTGGAAGTACTAGTGTATTATTTCATAGTGAAGAAGAGCTTAGATGTGGGGGGTCTGGATGCACAACACCAGACAGCCATAGATAGTTTTAAATCTCAAGCACTAAGATCCACAGACATGTCACTTCCAAAAAAGAAATCAAGCCTTAAAACGTTGAAGCAGGTAGGTCAATGTCCTAGGCTCCACTTGCAGATGGAAGATTTAATCTCTCTGCTGCTTGCACATAAGCAGCATGCTTAAGTATTTTAGAAATTCTTTTGATCATTTTGTCTTGTGAGGGTTTTCTGAGATCAAAGAAATCATTATCATTAATGTTCACCATTTGGAGGCTGAAAGCTTAGAATGCTTAAAAACTCAGATGACAGTTAAAAACCATGTTGGTAGTGTTCCTAAGAATTCTGTGAGAAATAAGATGTGTGCTTAGAGCTCTTGATTACTTGAAGAAAATTCAACAATTCCCAAATCAGTGCTCCAAACTGGAGCAATACTGGAGAAAGTCTCAAAGTTTGCTGCAAAATAAACATTATAGCATAGAATCTGCCAAGCCTTTGGGGATGATAATTTCAATTCCTTTCAGTGTTTGTTTCCTAACAGGTATTGAAGTCAAAACTTGCCTGGAAAAAAATATCACTTTTCATTGACTGCCTTGTGAATTTGGAATTTGGATTCTTCCATCAGAATAATTTGAAGACCTTCTGAGGATCCTCTGAGGAAACAAAGGTGAGGGAACAGGATACGTTAAGAAAAATCCAACACAAACAAATGACAGCTTTTATTGAGGCACAGTATTCACAGAAGTTTGGGCACTGAACAATCACATTTGGCTAAAGACAACCACATTGAGGATGCGAAGACACCACATTGAGATGGCACACACAGAAAGCTTAAAATAAAGCTTGGAGAACGTGGAGTGCCAAATTCTGCTCTGCTTGACAAACTCTTCTCTCACTGGAACCACACGGAGAAAAAGCAGCAATTCACACAAAAATAACTAGCAGCAGTAGCTGGTATGTGCAAATCAAAACACTGCTCAGAACAGTAACCATGCACAAATACATCTCCTGGCAGAGCTGCAGACTGGCCTCTGGTCATTGCCAGTGGTGGTAATAACCAGGAAACACCAAAGAAGAACTGTGTCAGGTTCTTGTGGCTCACAGTCAGTGTTCACCCTTGTGGCTCTTGAAGCCACTTGGCTTTGTCAGCAGCTTGCTTCAGTGGGGGTCTCATGAAGGATGCTCTATCTGCAAAATATCAACCACAGTTCAGAATTACACTGAACAGGAAGATTTTTTTTTTCCCTCTACTGCACAGCAGAGTTGATGAGGAACACCTACAAATAAATACAGAACATACCACACAGCTCGTTGCATTTCCCTGGAAGGACTTCTTCCCAAGCATCTCATCATAGTGCTAGCCTTTAAGATGTGAAGAGTTAACACCTCTGAAGGGCATCACTGCAGGTATGAAAAACTAAATGCTTCCTTGGGGATGTATGTGGACGGGCAGATCTGTTGTTGCTCTTCTGTGATGCAAGCAAGGATTTCACTTTGCATATGATAAAGGCTCAAGACACAACAGTGCTAAAACAAAACCAAAAAGGCTTAGCAGATAGAGTCATTCACCTAGCACCTCTCTGTCTCTTGGAAAATGCACAAACACTGCCTACGTAAAACAGTCCAGTTTAGCTTTTTAATGATAGACATACTCACAATGTGTGCCTTTGGTTCTGAACTATACCAAAATAAATCCCCAAACGACTCTTCAAGAATTGCTATACAAAGCAGTGACTGCTCATTAAAACAGGGCTGCTCCTGAGGTGAAGCACAACAGCTGCTGGTGCAGGTGGGTTTAGCAGCAGATGTGATGCCTGTCTGAACAGGCAAAAAAAGCAATGAACATGCACTGAAGTCTAGCCAGAAAATCTCAGCTAATTCAGCCACAGACAGAAGATCTGAAGTGTGAAATCTTGCATTTCAAGGCAGATGGCTACTAGCAGCAGAGAGCATCCTAACCAGCAAGAAACATCACTTCAGTACTGCTTTCCTGAGAGTGACACTTACGCTGAGTTACAGGTGATACTTTTTGTAGGTGCTAGATCTTGTTCTGCTCAGGGCTCTGAGGATGGTTGTAGCTATATATTCACCACAACCTGAACTCCAAGCATAGGAGACACACTTAGGCTTGTACTGTCCCAGCATTGTCATCTGGCTGACACCAGGCTCAACAGGAGCCAGCAGTGTGCTCTGGCAGCCAAGAGGGCAGCTAGCACACTGGGGTGCATTAAACACAGGATATGCAGCTGGTCAAAAGAGGTGATGATCCCACTGTATGTAGCCTTGGTGCACTCTCACCTTGAGTACTGCGTGCAGTTCTGGGCCACACAGTTCAAGACAGAAGCTAAGGTATTGAATGTGGTCAGATGAGGGCAAAGAAAGCTGGTGAAAGGGCTGGAAGGAGGACATTGCAGTGAGTCCTGCAAGGAGGAGCTAAGGACACAACTGAGGTAGAGTGCAGAGACACGTGCCTCAAAAACGTTTGAGAATGAACCACTGAAACCCAGTTTGTCTGTGCCCTCCAACAGACCTCTAGTCACAGCATTTTGTTCCACTTACCTGACAGGCAAAGCTACCTGGACAAAGAGAAATCAGACTGGTTTGTCATGATTTGTCTTCAGGAAATCTGCATCAGATTTTCCACATGTAAGTTGATTGTTTAGTGGTTTGATACTTTACCACTTCAAGCTTGAAGCAGCACCTCCAGCTGCCTAGGTGCTTTCTCTTTTCAAAGTCAGAAAGCTGTGTTTGCCCGCTTGCTGGAAAAGAGCATGTAATAAGCTTGAACTGGATGCTGAACTACCTGAGTTGCAAGGGTGTAGGGGGTCCTGTTCCTAAATAAAACCCAGTGAATTTGTCTGAGTAAGTATGCACACTAAACCAAATCCAGTTGCCACAAATCCAATGGCTTTCTCACATCAGTGGAAGGTTTGCAAGCCAGTGATGGACTCTCTGGCTCATCACTGCAGTGTGAAGTAGCTCCCTGTAACAGGTTGGGGTATGACATCTGCCACAAGCAGACAACATCAAAAGCAAGAGGACAAAAAGTAATTAAAACCCTTGAATTTCTACAAAAACTTAACCACATGATCTGCTGAAGTCCAGAGAAGATTCTTGTCTCCCTTTTCAAGGAGAGTTCCCAGCCGCTCCATTCTGGATCTGAAAGCAAAAAAGCTCATAGACTAGGCACACAGATCTCCTGGCTTTAGCCCAAAAAGAGGTCTCAGGCACTTTGAGTCTTTGTGATGCTGTCAACTTAATTTTGACAAGAAAAAGAGACAGGTTAATTGACTCACATAAAAGCTTCTCCATTTTCTGGTCCTTGCATAATGCATTCAATCCCTATATGTAAGTCCTTTGCAGTTTGCCTTTCAATTCTCTCCATGTTTCTCTCTTCCTGCAAGCAACAGTGCTCAGCAGACTACACTTCAGAGCACTCCATAAACATGAGTGTCTGTGACACAGTGGAAGGTTGGTGAACTGAAGCATGAGGAAATGTGAGGCTCACGGCCTTCAGAAAGCAATGCCACATTCACAGACCTGACCTGGGGTCTCATCTCAGTGCTTAACACCTCCCTCTGATATTTTTGGCTTTTCTCACTGCAGATGGCTTTCTGACTGCAGGATCCTTTTTAGTCTTCCCATAGCATTTTCCTTCCACAAACCATTTTCATTTGCAACAGCAGACAAAGAAAGAAAGTGTGGAGGTGGTTAAGAGTTTCCAAGTGAGTTTTGTTATACTGAAGTACTTCCACAAGGACAAGCAGCTCAGCCTAGCCTGTTATGCTGGCAATAAGGAGGCTGGGAAAGAGAAGTTTGCACTTACCCTGCACAGGGTGTCTTTTTTTTCTCTTAAAGGTACAAGGGCAAACACACAAGGCAGAGAACTCTGACACTTTTACTTTCTTGCTCACCTAACAGTAACTGCTGAACAAACAGGCCCACTTCCCCCCCACCAAAGACAAATACTGCCGATCTCAGGCTATCCTCACATTCCGTCGTTGCTTAGCCATGAGCTCTCATGCCCTGCAGAATGCTAAATGTATGTTTCATGCCATCTGAAGTTTTTTTGCATTATTTATAAATTCCCCTTCAGTACAGCTCGTCTGCACTGGCACACTATTTTGCATGGTCTGTGCCATAGGCAGCTCAACCTTTAAGCATGATTTCAGCATAAAGAACGAGTCAGTGCAAGAGACTTTATTTTTTGTAAGATAACCCTTTTGAGCTCCACCAGGCTTGACTCAGCTCTAGAAGGCAGCACCTCTAAGAAGAAGAGTATGACTAAACTACCCACCAGATACTTCACTGCTCTCACCCTTTGTCACACAGAACCTTTCTAGCATTTCTTCACTAAAGAAGTTTTAAAGGAGAAGTTGCAATGGCTGCCTCCCTAGCAAGCCCTTTTGCATCCTAGACAGCATTAGGGAAAGGACAAAGACAGCATAAGGGGAAGGACACAGAATGTCACAAAATCACAGAATGTCAGGGGCTGGGAAAGACCTTGAAAGCTTATCCAGTCCAACCCCCCTGCCAGAGCAGGATCACCTGTACCAGATCAAACAGCAATGCATCCAGGTAGGTTCTGAATATTACAGAGAGATACTCCACAACGCCCTGGGCAGCCTGTTCCAAGGCTCTGTCACCCTCACTGTGAAGCAATCTTTCTTCATGTTTCCATGAAACTTCCTACGCTTCAACTTCCACTCATTGCCCCTAAGGTCATCTTCTCTGGCACACAACTGTGATGAAGCATTCACATACAAGTAAATCAAGAAATTTCCCTGTTAAGTTTCTGTAGATACCTTCCAGTGCAAGAACTGCATGACGACAATATATAAGTAAACGAGAGAGGGGTTTCTAGCGTTTTTCAAAAAGCTAAAAAGCCACATAAAAACCATGGTGTTTTGAAAAATGCTTTCCACACCTGACTCACCAGGCACAAAACAGAGCAGGATGAAAAAAGTGTTCTCACTGTACCTATTTTCATTACAGCATTGGTGGAATCCATCCGGTCACTCCGGTTTTTAACATATCGAACTTCCTCTGGTCTCACTGTCTGTAAAACAAAAGCATCCTTAGCAGAACTAACAAGATTACTCCTGCTTTAGTTTCAAGGAAAAATTCATAGACATGCACAATGCACAAGAAAAAGCAGTTTCCGGAATTGTCCTCTAACAGATTTTAGAGGATGTGACAGACCAGAGCCATTCCATTCTCCACTCCCGAGCCTCTGAGAGCCTGCAATTGGTAACTTACTTACGTTACAAAGCATAAACATCAAGGTGAAGAGTAGTTTAAGGTAGCAGCACCATGTACTTATAAGCAGGACTTATAAGTAGTTTGAAATCAGGGTCTCTGAAAGAGATGGCAAAAATTTTCCCATAATAAAAAAAACAGATCAGAAACCTCAGTCACCCCTCTCCACACACCACCAGTCACTGCCTCCTTCACTGCCCCTGCCATCCAGGGGTCACAAAGCATTGCACAGGGGAAGGCTCACATACTATTTTGTATGGCTAAAGTATCACCCCTGCATTAAAGGGATATCAGGAGCAAAAAGGTTAAAAAAAAAAAAAACAAAAAAAACCTTCCTGATTAGTTGTAGAGGAAGACACTCTGATTTTTAAGCCTGTCTAGATTTCCTATCTAAACCAGCTTACAGGACCCATGTGTATCTTTGCAGTAAAAAAAAATTACTTCAATTAGCTGCAAAAAACTCACTGCTACGAGAAAGTCTGGGAAATTTAAAAGCTAAGTAGTCCAATTTAAACATTGCCAAATTTCATCTTTTCGACTGCTGTAACTTTGAACTAATAATGGCCTTTCTCTAAATTTGAATCCACAGCTCCAAAACAGTTTTCTTCATTTCTGAAGGAAATGTTTGGGTTCTTTTTAAAAACCAGTTGAGGCCGTTTGGCTGATTTTCCCCATACACAGATGTCTGAGGCTGGCAAAGAGAAAAGCAGATTAATTGGGCAAGTGTAAGGCCAGCCCCAGAGAGTGGAAACTACTGGTTAGGTTAGAAAGCAAAGCAATCATTGCATACACAAAAAACCCAAGGATGATGCCTTTGAATTCAGACAGCAGCTATCTCCTTTCAGGGCCAATAGCCAGACAATCCTACCGAGCTAAGGAGGAGAAAAGTGTGCGAGCTGGGTGCTTTCTTCACTCAAACGTGTATTTGAATAGTGCTCTGTGAGGAATCTTTAATTAAGGAGAGAAACAGGGACAGGAAGGCCATCTGTCTATCTTTCCAGCTGAGTTTTTCCTTATTATGAAATGAAACCACAAATTTTTGCATACTGTGGTGTCACTGCTTTGGAAGAAGGAATTAATCTCTTCTATCAAAGCACATTTTTCCCAGCACTTTGGAGCAAGTCACAGTTCTCTCCTCACACTCCAACCCAAAGGCCCTTGCTGTCTGACTCTGAATACTCAGCTGTATTCCTGTGCTAGGCCTTAAAGGCAAACTTGAGTTACCATCACAATACATTATTTGCTACTCTCACTTCGCAGCACACCTCGCCCAGAAGGTTGCCCCAAATAAATGCTGGCAAAAATGCAGGGGCAACTCAGAAAATGTGTTTACAAACTGATTGGGTCACCAAGGTGGAAAGTTCATGCTAAGGGGCCAGCAGAGATAACCTCTCATATCAACTGCTGGTCAAGGGAAGCATACATGCATCTCTTCCCAGGGCCGAGCTGCAGATGTGCCTCTACGTTTCTCTCTCTCTGTTTGTTTACTGCTCCTTCCCTGACAATAACGCAATCTTTATTGTTTTCCTCATCTCTTCAGCACTGATCATTCAGCCTTAAGAAAACACCTGCAATCCTGTGACTCTTGCGTTCCCCACATTTAGAAGAGGATAAACCTGCACAATGAGAAGTTTTTTGCTTAGAAGGAAAACAAAGTATATGAACAATCTTTGGAAAAAATCCATGTCTGCATGGTTGGGATTGCTTTGGGGCCTTTATTTACCAAGAAACACTTGTATAGTGCTCCAGCCTTCAAACGAGAGGAACAGAAACACCTACAGTGAATTCAGTGAAAAATCTTTTTTTCTCAGAAAGGGCTTACTGAGCAGTTTGTATGATTAAAAAGCAAATTATGCTAAGAAAAAGTGTGCTCCAATGACTTGCATTTCACCCTGGTCTCAAAAAGCACAGCTCAATTCTGTACTAGAGAATTCCTGTGTACATCTAGTCTCAGAGCCATGATTTCAGCGAAAGGACAAAGTCTTCTGGTTTGTGATGTCCTTTCAAAATTCCTCTGGATACTAAATGTCTAGACTGACACACAAAGCGTTGAGAACATGACACTTCCCTGATGTTCTGTCTCCTTGTGAGATATGGCTAGCAGCATTTGCTCACTTCAGAAAGGTAGCAAAGAGGACAAATAGAGGGAAAACTGTGAAGCACTTCAATGCTGAAGTAAGGCAGATCATTAACCCACAAGCCAGATCCTATGTGAATATTGCATTCTAAGAGAAAGTGCAAACAAGAAAGCAATAGTATAAAAGAGATGAGAATTTGCTTGTAAAAGGAAAGAATTTCACTGAGAGAGGTAAAGTACCATTGCTACTGTATACTGAGAAATGCTAGACCTGATAAGAGACTGGACTGGAAACTCCAGAAGATATGGGAGCCTGTTGTTTGCCTGCACATGTTCCAGGTTAAGCTAATCCAGGGTGAAAGAGGGCTCTGGAAACCTGACACCAACTATCTCTGCCCCCCCTATTTAAGTCCAGATCCTACTCTGCCTCTTGTTCCTACCTTTTCTTTTGCAGCATCTCCCTGCTGGTGCTGTTCCTGATGACTATGTGGCCATCTAACCACATGGACGACCCTGCTACATCCTGAATCCAAGGACAATCCATCTCAACCCAGAGAATCCACTACCATTCAACTTGGTTTTGTATATATATTTGTATCTATTCCCTTCCCTTACATCTCTGTAACCTTCCTTTACCTTAAATGCCTTTTATTTATTGTTAAAGTTACTTTTTAACTTCCAAATTGGTGCAAGGCTGTTCTTTGAGTGTTTTACCCCTTTTACTCATCTACCAAAATTTGGGGAGGTATCCTAAATTTTGTTTCATTGGGCTTGTGAGCTCTGGGAAATCTTAAAAGGTAACACATTGTCTGTCTCATAAGGGAGCTGCTCTGCATATGATACTATGACACTACAAATGGAAATAAGGGAAGCTTTATTAATGTTTAAGAAGCTACTCCTGGTTTACACCAATGATTGAGCTCATCTTTCCTGAAATTCAGTTCTCAGATAAAAATGCCAATTTTTGCCAGGGCTAAGAAGGTGCTGAGCTAACTCAGGAAGCCTGTATGTAATATCTGTGCTGATGCTACCCAAGGCTGTTTGTCCAAGACTGAGGAGAGGCAAATTCCAACTGATCTGCCTTGTGCAGAGTCAGAAATGTTTGACAAAGGCCACCCCACCCCTCTGTTTTTAGATTTATAATTGAGCTGTGACAACCCAATGGTTCTATTTCTATATTTAGGAGATGTCAGATGAGCCCACACAAGAGAGGAAAGGCATATGTTAATCAATTGTATGCTTAACAAAATACGAAACTCCAGCTGACCTGATGTAGTATGGTGAAATTTAACACAAAACCCATTGCTTTCATAAATGAGGGGCATAGCCTTCATCTAAAGGCAAGATTGTGCTAGCTCAGAATGCAGAGCTCAACTGAATTCACAGTTAAAACTTTTGGCTGTTCTACTACTTTAATCCATTTTTATTGTCTATATATAATTATGCTCAAATCTCAGAAGAACTGAAAGAGGAGATCAGCTGCTTCTGTTGTTCCCCAAGCTTGCAAGCAGCTAACCAGTCACCTCATAAGGTACCCAGACCTTGCATGACTTCCAGGCAGAAGAAACTCAAGTATGATGAAGATAAGCATTCAGGCTTGTCAATTAAATCATTCACCATTTTCAAATGTCTTTCAACCTTGGCAAAGGAACTGGCAACTCACCTCATAAACTGCTAAAGCCATCAGAATTTAGATGTGAAACAACTGTCATTCAGAGCAGCCAAAGAAGCAGAATAATAAAAGTGGAAAACACAGGATGTGAACAAAGTTTAAACAAAGCAAAGCTGTCTGAATAAAGCTCAAAACACACGTGGGGAAATTAGGAAAAAGCAAAGCTCTCTCAGCTTCCTGGAGTCCTAACACCTGGAATGAGGAGAGAGAGGAGATGCTCTGTGAACATGAGGTCATCAGTGGGGGCCTTGGGATGTTCACCTCATGATAAGAAGAGAAGAACAATCCCTAATGTCAAAGCAGGACAAGGCTTTGCAGCAGGGTTCAGGTTTGTAGAGAAAGATAGAATCACTTGGCAGCAGCACTACAATGACATCTGCCCCTTTCCCATCTCCTCATATGCCAACTGTGTCTGGCACAGAAATGCAAAGTGTGAGAAAAACAGCACTGCTGCTCTGCCATAACAGGATGTGATGGTTTGGGAGTTTTGAGTTCACCCAGACTACACTCAGCCAGCTGGAAGTTAAGGAATGAAACTTTACATTCACAGCTTAGCACAATATACGAGCAGATATTTACAATATATTACAAATACTTACAGCTATATACAGAAATATGCAAGTTAAAATTAATACAGAAACACGATGCCCCCTCCCAGAGATCCCCAAGAGGGGTTCCCAATTACCCTTGCACCTTCCCCCCACTTCCTAATCTTATCCCAGAAACTACCTTACATGCAAGGTAAACAGGAAAGATTGGCCAGGGGGGTTATATGGATCCAGCTAGAAGCCAAGGAGAGGGAGAGACCAACAGCCAGAGCTCAGACCAGAGCGACTCTGTCTTATCCATGTTTATGTCTTTGCTTTAGTACATGTCAGGAAGCATATGAGTGAAATGGACATCACCATTGTTTCCTTCTCACAGCATATAATTCTAAATTTTCTCATTTAAATATTCCTATTAGCCTCAAACCAGCACACAAGAAAACCAGAGGGAAGAAGTTGAACAGCCACACATTTGAATGCATAATGCCAGTTTGTAATTAGGAGACAACCATCTTGTTGAAGATCATTAGGCATTTTGTTCATCCCACCCAAGGGTTTATTTAGGCTGTTCCAGGTAGCAGGTCTGATTTCCACCCTCTCTCTACAGGACAGGTGTGAAATTTTCAATTTACAGATTAGTAACAGTTTGCTGAATGTGTGACTTCAGCAGCTTGCTTAGTTTCTGTAGCTCCAAAGAGAGGCTTTGCATTTCCTGATGGCCACAGAAGCCACATTTAGACCAAAGCCCTCACTGAAAGACATTGGAGGGTTGGTATGAAAGTGGACTGTGTTATCTAGACACTCAGGAGGGAGCTAACTGTGGCATAATAGGCTACAATTACAGTAACTCATTAGGGCCTTATTGCCATATTGTTAAGTAGTCAAAAATAAACAGAGCTTGAGGTGAAGGGACTTCTTTCCAATAATTATTCCCTTTCAACTTCCTAGACCTAAATAAGTACAACATTCCCTTTACTTTCTACAATACTACTGGTTAAACTACTGATGCTATATTTAAACATTCAGGGAGTTGAAAGCAAAGGGCAAAATCATCGCTCCCCCACTCTCACTACCAAAACTTGCAGTAAGATTTCACAGGTGTACTGAAATGCAGGAGCAGCAAGAGGTTTTGCCACACCAGTGGATGAGTGCTGGCTACAGGCACCGCGGGCATCCATCAGCGCTGTTTGGGCATAAGGCAATGGACTGCTGGGACTAGTGGTCCCAGATTTCAAAGCCTGGACCTATGTCAGGAATAAAGAAAAAAAAGAGAGATCTCTCCCTGTCACAAAAAAGTACACTTACAGTTTCTTTTGAGATTCCTGTTCCTAGAATCAAGTCACTACTGTGATGATGTACCCTCAACAAGCAATACAGAAAAACAGATTCATTTTGCCTCTTCTCGATAAGGGGACTTATTTGTTGCATCCTCACCTAGTCTTGTAAGGTTTTACATTCCTCCTGCTACTAAATATACTGAACATGTGTTCATTTTTTCGTTTGAATTTGCTAAAGATTTCAGTCAAGAGGCAAAACAGCAGGATAACTTGACTGCATCTCGAGGCCCTCATCAGAAAATCGAATGCTGCCGATTTCCTCCACATCCATTTAAAGACAGCAAAAGTCTTTTCCTCTGCAGGAGACAATGTGTGTCAGCAACAACTCACCTGTCATTTGTAAGCTTAAGCCAGTATCCAGTTTGCTGCGTGGCTTCGTGCTGATGAACAAATAACAGAGAACGCAGACCGTGATGATGAAGGCAAAGAGGACCACTGCTGCTATAGACAGGCCCACCAGTGCTCCAACACTAGAGAGAAAAACAAAGCAAGTAAGCTACAAACAGCCTGGGGCAATCATTGAAACAATGGTCAGGGAGAAGTCTGGAGGTTACTTGTACTCAGGTCCGGGAAATGCTCTGTATTTTACTTGTAAACAAAGGTTTAGAACTCGATACTCACACTGCAGAAACTGGAATGATTTCACTGCCCTCAGAAGGGTCACTGTCATTACACAGCACCTGAACATCTGATGCTCAGTGTCATTTCATATTACCTATGAATGCTTCTCCTGAGTCTGATTTAAACTGTGTTTATGAAAACCCGAAGTAAGTCAATGCAGTAGCTGGTACCAGTGTTATCAAAACCTTCTCCAAGGCATTCCATATTCCCTGATAAGCATAACACAATCGCAGAAATAATCCCATGAATACCATACACACCCGCAAAGATGGATTCCAGCACTGCAGGCAGCTTGTGCAAGGTCCTTTTTCTTCAAACAACATAACTACAAAAGCTGAATTTTCAGTCTGAAATGCCATTTTTATTGCAAGGAGAGCCTGTTAGAGTACTTCAAGCAAAGCACATGTTCGTCACAGACTTTTCACCAAAGTTGATGTGCTCATTGAAAACAGGACACAAGATGTGCAAGCTGTGTTCAGGTCCTTTTGGCAGCTCTGTGGAGCAGAGTGGAGGACTGTGAACACTATTGTGCCTTTGTGTTAATGCAACAAATATTCAGTCAAGATTGGAGAAGTTCTTCCATGGGCTTTGTCAGAATCGCAGAATGTCAGGAGCTGGGAAGGACCTTGAAAGCTTATCCAGTTCAATGCCCCTGCCAGAGCAGGAACACCTGTATCAGATCAAACAGGAACGTGTCCAGGTGGGTTTTTAGTATCTCCAGAGAAAGAGACTCCACAACCCTCCCTGGACACCCTGTTCCAGTGTTCTGTCACCCTCACTGTGAAAAAATTCCTCATGTTTCCATGAAACTTCCTATGCCTCAGCTTCCACCCATTGCCCCTTGTCCTGTCATTGGGCATCACTGAGAAGAACCTAACAGAATAAAAGGGAAACCAAACATGAATTAAATTTACACACTATCAAATGCAAAGGGCAGCAAGTACATTATTTAAGAGGCCAAGCATACAGCAGTATGTGTAGATTCTATCAGGACACTGCTCCTGACAGATAGAAGCTACTTTATACTTCCTGCACAGAGATTCAGTGAGACAGTCCAGTACATTTAAAAAAAAAAATCTCTTTAGTAGTTCTCATATTTTCAACCTTCTTTTCAATTCTTTTCCTAATATAAAAACCACATGAGGAAAGAAAGGCCCAGATATCTCTTCTACAGTCCAAGCCAAAGACACTGACTTGTGCTGAAATTAAACAGTGGCCTTTTGGTCACAGATGAAGAGAGTCCAAGGACTGAGAATCCTTTTATTACCACTCTGGCATATTTACATTTTTTGACAGATGTAAAAAATGACAGAAGACAGATGAGTGTCTTAAATTCTATGAATTCCACCCTCCAGTGATAAAAATGCCTTTATCCCCCAGTGAGAGGATAATTCTGCTGTGGTCTGGCAGGGAGATGGGAATTGTGCCTTGGGATTTTTTAAACGAATTTTACATTGAAGCTATTGCAAAGCTTTTCTGCAAGCTCCTATAACAGCAGCAGACAGATATGTCCACAGCAGAAACTCTTAAGCAAGGTGAGAACAACAGATAGTGCTATGACTTTAAGATACAGTTTTTATTAGTTACTCTTATTTGGAAAAAAAGGGGAGGTATCTCAGGAAGAGTCTAAGAATGTTGCTAGATCTTGTAGGAAAAAAAATGGAGAGGCAAAAGCCCACTTAGAATTTAGACTGGACGCCACCATAAAGGGGAACAAAAAATGTTTCTATAAATATATTAATGGCAAAAGAAGGGGCAAGGACAACCTCCACTCTTTACTGGATGCAGAGGAGAATATAGTAACAAAAGACGAGGAACTTAACACCTTCTTTGCCTCAATCTTCAATAGTGGGACAGATTGTCTTCAGGACAACTGGCCTCCCAAACAGGCAGATGGAGCAAAGGACCAGTACAATTCCCCTGTAATCCAAAAGGAAGCAGTAACGGACTTGCTGAGCCACTTGGATCCTCACAAGTCCATGGGATCCATCCTAGGGTGGATGATGATGAGCTGGCCAAGCCACTCTATCATCTGTCAACAGTCCTGGCTCTCTGAGAGAGAGAGGTCCCTGAAGACTGGAAGCTGGTCAATGTGGTGCCCATCCACAAGAAGGGCTGGAAGGAGGAATCAGGAAATTACAGACCTGTCAGCCTGACCTCCGTGCCAGGCAAGGTTGTGGAACAGGTCATCTTGAGTGCAATTACACAGCACTTACAGGATGGCCAAGGGATCAGGCCCAGACTGCATGGATCTAGGAAGTGCAGGTCCTGCCTGACCAACCTGATCTCCTTTTATGATCAGGTTACCTTCCTGGTGAATGCAGGGCAGGCTGTGGACATAGTCTACCTGGCCTCCAGCAAAGCCTTTGACACCATCTGCCACAACAAGCTCCTGGCAAAGCTGGCAGCTCATGGCTTGGACAGATTCACTCTGAAATGGGTCAAGAACTGGCTGGAGGGCTGGGCCCAGAGAGGGGTCATGAATGCTGCCACATCCAGTTGGCAACCAGTCACTAGTGATGTGCCCCAGGGATCAGTGTTGGGCCCAATACTGTTCAATATCTTTACTGATGACCTGGACGAGGGGATTGAGTCCATCACCAGTAAGTTTGCAGATGACAGCAAGTTAGGAGCAGGTGTTGATCTGTTGGAGGGTAGGAGAGCCCTGCAGAGGGACCTTGTCAGGCTAGATGGGTAGTCAGAGGCCAATGGGATGAGATTTAACAAGGTTAAGTCTAAGAATTCTACACTTTGGCCACAACAACCCCAGGCAGTGCTACAGGCTGGGGACAGAGTGACTGGAGAGCAGCCATGCAGAGATGGACCTGAGAGTGTTGGGAGATACTAGGCTAAACATGAGCCAGCAGTGTGCCCAGGTAGCCAGGAGAGCCAATGGCTTACTGGCCTGTATCAGCAATAGTGTGGCCAGCAGGACAAGGGAGGTTATCCTTCCTCCCTGTACTTGGCACTGGTAAGGCCACATCATGAGTACTGTGTCCAGTTCTGGTCCAGAGAGATACTGAGGTACTGGAACGTGTCCAGAGAAGGGTGACAAAGATGGTGAGGGACCAAGAGCATAAAACCTATGAGGAGAGGCTGAGGGAGCTGGGGTTGTTTAGCCTGGAGAAGAGGAGGTTCAGGGGTGACCTCATTGCTCTCTACAACTACCTAAAGGGAGGTTGTAACCAGGTGGGGGTTGGTCTCTTTTCCCACACAACCAGCAACAGAACAAGGGGACAGTCTTAAGTTGTGCCGGGGAGGTATAGGCTGGATATTAGTAGGAAGTTCTTCACAGAGAGAGTGATTTGCCATTGGAATGGGCTGCCCAGGGAGGTGGTAGAGTTGCCATCCCTGGCAGCGCTCAAGAACAGACTGGATGGAGCACTTAGTGCCACTGGATAGGGCTGGGTGATAGGTTGGACTGGATGATCATGGAGATCTATTCCAACCTGGCTTATTCTATTCTATTCCATTCTATTCCATTCTATTCTATTCTATTCTATTCTATTCTATTCTATTCTATTCTATTCTATTCTATTCTATTCTATTCTATTCTATTCTATTCTATTCTATTCTATATATGATTAATGTGGTGTTTTTTGTCCCAGGCTTCTCTCTGCCAGCACCGTCACCGTCCAGGGAGCTGCTGGGTCATCAACATTTCTCTCAGTAGATGCTACGCACCAGACACCTACAGATATTTTTAGTTCACAAAATTTGTTCATCCACACCAACAACAGCTAGGAAAACATTAAATGTTGCCTAAGCAGATGTAGTATGTCCACTGAGAGAAGCTCATGAGTCATCTGGATCCCAGTGAATCAAATGTTCCTAATGCTGTTGCGGCAGTGATGCATTGTTTGTAGTATTTGCAAAGCAAACAGACAGATATTCCTCAGGAGACTGGAAGAATGGGCATACAATAATGAAAGACTTGCTATTTTGGAAAGCAGCACTAGATTCCTGAAGATCTGCACAGCTAAGCAAAGCTTGGCTACAGTGTTAGGTCACCATGGTTCTACTAGTATTCATTAAAACATTTTGAATAAAATCTCTCCTTGACCTGATAGAGTTTTAGTCAAATCCATAACATTACATGAAACTTGTAAAAGGTATGGACTTGGAATGGATACTGCATTTCTGCCTGACACTGCAAGTAGCCATTGAACTTGCAAAATAAAACTTATTTCAACAGTGACAAAAAAAACCTCTAAAATATTTTAAAACCATGAGGAAAAATGAAGATGTTGACAGAATCTGCACCACAGTTCACTACAAGTCAGTCCTCACCTCCACTTAGCGTTGTAGGTAGTGGAGATGTAATGATAGCTTCATTTACATGCACAGCATGTAGCACTGAAAGGTGAGCTACTCAGTGTTTTGATTACTGGTGGTTTACAGCCTCTTGCTTTGTGATTTCAAAACCTGCACAGCATTTTGGTGTATTTTGTGCACCTCTGCCTTTTCCTAACGTTCTCTTCCCTCTTCTATGGGCTCCTGCCGGCTCAAAAAAAAAAGGGAAAAAAAACATCCTCCACCCTTCTTTGCTGAGGTCAGCTTTTCGAGAGTTAATGGAAAAGAAGCCCAGGCTGCTCTAGTAAAAGCAAAGTGACCACACTATTTGAAGTAGTAGCACAAAGAGAAAGGATGGGAAATTAGTCATATTAATCACATAAATTCAGGGCAAAGCATGAAATGTGTCAAAGTTGCTCAAAGGTCCATTATCTATGATTGTCCAGCAGCTCCTTAGTGCAGCAGGTGTTAGGATGCACTTGTTGAATACTGCAATTTTTTAAGGAGTGGAAGGGGGAAAGGATGGTTCCATTATGCTAAGGGATAGTGCAGCATATACTTCTAAACATAGTACAGGCAGTAGCGATTTGGGGGAAAATGAATAGCATAGGCCTTCAAGTGACAATTGCTTCAGGTTGCCTAGGATGCTGGTTTCTCTATTAACTGCTTCCATCAGAGCTGACTGTCAAGTGGCCTGACAACTCATCTCCCATAGCACGAGAAACACAAGATAAATATGTAATAGTGTGAATTTTTACATGTTTCACCAAGCACAAGTAATCCCTGAGACACCACTGACCACTTGATGGTGCGTTCAGTCAGTGCCTTCAAATCAATGGAGGGAGTCAAACAAAGATTGATTTAGGATGAGAAACAAAGCTCAGGAGTAAAGCAAAATCTGTAACAATTTCCCCACTGGAGCTTCCAACTTCTTTCTCTTCCTCAGTATGTTCAATCTGCAATCTTACCTTGGCTGCTTTGGCTAACTCTTCCGTAGTTTTAAGCTGTATGAAGAAAAGTCACCAGAGATCGGTGCTGAGACTGAGCTTCATAGAATCATAGAATGGTTTAGGTTGGAAGAGACCTCAAATATCATCCAGTTCCAACCCCCTGCCATAGGCAGGGACACCTCCCACTAGATCAGGATGCTCAAGACCTCATCCAGCGCCTTGGAACACATCCAGGGAGGGAGCAGCCACAACCTCCCTGGGCAACCTGTTCCAGTGCCTCGTCACCCTCACTGTGAAGAACTTCCTCCTAACATCCTGTTCAAATCTCCCCTCTGACAGTTTGAACCCATTATTCCTCGTCCTGTCATTACAAGACCCCCCCAGCCTTCCTGTAGGCCCCCTTCAGATACTGGAAGGTTGTTACAAGGTCTCCTCGAAGCCTTCTCTTCTCCAGGCTGAGAAGTCCCAACTCCCTCAGCCTGTTCTCATCGCAGAGGTGCTGTTCATCTTTGACGCAAAGAATGAAATCTGAGTTTCTGTGGATCCCTATAAGCAATCAAATGCTATGAGGACAAGGAATAGAAGACTTGTGAAAAATTGAATGAGAGGGCAAAAGTGACAGAGGAGAGCTTCAGCGTACATAATGTGCAGTATAAACAAACAAAACCAAGCTTATATGACAATTAATTCAGAACTAGAAGTTTTGAAATCAAAGAAAAGTTTTAAGAGTTATCAGTGACAGATCACTGAAATCAGAAAGTCAGTGTGCACCAGCTGCCAAGAGACATCAACAAAACGCTGGCCACTAATAGGGAGGCTTTAGAGAAGAACTTGAAGGCAGGATTTTGCTATTGTGTGAAACCTTGTCCTGAGCCTGCAGCTCCAAATTGTGCACCTAGATCTAATGGTATGGAAGAGAGGCAACTAAAAGCGGAACACAGCATCTGCCTCAATGATAATCCAAATGGACTTGGATGGTACAGCTGGGAGAGGTGGAAGCTGGGAAGTGATACAGCACACAGGAAATTTCGAACGTCGTGCCTAAAATGCACGTGCAATCGCTATTCAGCAGATCTCACCACATTAGAAGTACTAACGCCAGAAAACTGATACGAAACAGTATGAAACATAAAAAGGCTGCAGCTTCAAACAGCTGGTAGTGACTGCTGCCACTGGGGCTGCAGAAGCAGGCAGCAGAATTAAGTTCAAGTAAGGGATTAGGAAAAATCAGTGAGTTCATAAAAAAGGTAGTGAAAGCACCAGCTAGAAGTGTAGTAACACCCTGGCATAGCCAGCATGGGTGCTGAAGAGCCTGGGGTGGGGTCGGGCACAGAAAGCAGCCAGGCTGGCTGTGAGCAGCTCTCACCGCCGCTGACTGAGATCCTGATGAACTAGTGGGACCCTCACAGCCACCCGGGCCAGCACAGCGCTAATTATCTGCCATGTACTGAAGTCATTGAGAACTTCATGTACGCAGCACCTGATACGCTCAGGCACGCAGACAGTCCTTCCTCTCCCACCGCAAGACCAGAGCTACGCTCTGGCTGCTGCGGTTCCCAGGACTTCCTTACAGACACCACCAGTTATTTCTTTCAGAAACCACCCGGGCGGGCAGAAGCGGCAGCCTCTCTGGGCAGCAGCTGCAGCTGTACCGCAAGTCTCGGACGGACAAAAGCAGCCCGAAAACAGCCTGAAAGCGCCCGGCTACGAGCACCCCTCAAACACGAGCCCGCAGCCAAGCTGAGGCCAACGCGGGTCTCCCGCCACCTCGGGCCGCCGAGCTTCGCCTGCCCGGAGCCTCCCCACGGTTCCCCACGCGAGACTGGGACTAGGAATCACGGCTCCCCTACCTGAGCCACCACATGTAGCTGTGTTCGTAAGGGAAGAAGCTGTGGGGGTCATCGCAGCAGTACTTTACGTCCTGGAAGCCGCAGCAGTAGACGGCGCGGGCATCGCCGCCCGTTCGCGGGCAGCTGAAGGCGTTCACCAGCACCTTGTCTGCGTTGAGGTAGCTGCTGCACTCGGCGCTCATGGTGCTACCGCCGCCCGCCGGGCTGCCCGGCATCTCGGCTTTGGCGGCAGCCGGGCGGGAGGTGGGGCGGCGAGCGGGTGGAGCTGGGGCGGGAACTGCCGGGGTCGCGGCGAGGCGGGGAGAGGCGCGACCCACCCTCGTCCTGAGGTGAGGAAGAGCAGGGAGTGTTTCCCGCCCTCCGGAACGGGAGGGAGGGGGCCGTGCGCGCCTGGCTGCGCCCGCGTCCGCTCACATCAAAGGCGTTTGTCGCCGGGGCTTAGGTTTACCTGAGCGCTTCATCCCACGTCGGGGGTCCGCTCTCATCTGTTAGCCTCGGCGGGGTCTCAAGACAGCCGAAGCAGATGGTGACTGAAAAGATAACACCTTGACTGGACTCAAGACCTCTTAGCTTTGTAAGGGCAAAAACACCCCACATAGTCTTAGGTGTTTTAGAGAAATCAGTCTCCTGCTCTTTCCAAGAGCATTCTTTTTCAGTATTCTAGGCCACTTTTTAAAGTAAAGTGGGTTCCAGAAGAAAGAGCCTCTCCTGAGAGAACGATGTGCCCGTCACAGCTCAGGATAACACACACACACACCTTGTGCACCTTTGCATGTGGTTTGCCTCAGAGAAAGAAGAAGAATACAACATCCTCAGGAGAGCAATGGGTGGACACTATCCCCCCAGTCAATCTCCTGTCTGGATGACAAGAGGTCAAGGTGACCTCCTCACAGAGAAGGTCAAGAGGCTAGAGAGAAATGCAAATTGTGTAATATCAGTAGAGCTTGACTTCAATTAAGAGGATCGCATTAACTCGACTAACAATTTACATTTTAATTTAAACAGTTTAAGGTTTTGCCTTGAGATGAACTCTAGACAAGTGGGAGTTTCATGTCTTCTAGGTAGCCATCAGGCAGCAGCAAGAGCCAGGAGTGATGGCAGCTTAGGGAGGGGCAGCATCTTCACCGACCAGGTCACAGTACCGCAGGTTCTGCCAGGCTGGAGGCAATGGCACATGTTCTCAGCTGTCCTAGGCAAGGCAAGTTCAGGATCTGTACAGGAGACATGATGGGAGGCAAGTTACCTACAGCATAGGTCAGTTCATCCAGGAGGACCAGTAAGCAATCCAGGCTAGCACAAGAAAGGATTGAGCACAAACATGAGCACCTCTGGCATACCTTAGGGAAGGTCAAGCTGCCCTGCCATGAGCTGAAATGTGACTCCTCAGCCAAGAAGCAGAGGGTTTGGGTATGGTGAGGGCCCAAATGATCCTGGTCAGGGCCTGTGACTTCGAGCCCTGTGCCTGCCTTTTGCCAGTGCCACATGTAGTTCTCCTATGTTAGAGTGCCAAACTGTACTTGCTAAAAAGGATAAATATCCTGCAGTTGCTTGGTTGATGTTATTTTGTGAAATGAACAGTGACAGCATCAACTGAAATGAACTCAGAAATTCAGTCACTTTGTCTCTGAATTACAGATTTGCCTTCCTAATATTTAGCTGTGCACATGAACAGCCAGGGAAGTTTCATATTATTCAACTGTTGGATGCTTTAAAGCTTGTGCAGTTTGAGAAGGCTCAACGCTTGATGTTGCACTACAGAAAGTGAGAGGGTGAATGGCAGTGCTGTGGCTGGAGCAAAATCTGTCAAAGCGGGGAGACAGGAGGGATCAATGAGTATTGAACATCAGGAGAGAAAAAGGCCAATTGCTACGAGATTTTATGGGAGTTGTGTTGTTCAGATTAAATCAGATTTAAGAGATCCATTCTTTTATGATAAAATTTAATACTAATTTATCAGAATATATTCAGGAAAAGCATTACCAAAGCCCAGCAGGCAGCCTTTTTACCTCAGTTTTGTCACTACATTTTAGGAGGTAATGATGACTTCTGTGATACTTGCAGCGTTTTAAGAAACCAGTCTTTGACATATCAATCTCCAATCCAATTGATTTGATTCAGAGCAAGTTTCATTTCAGTACAGTAGACATGGGGACTGTGTTCTGTGGTTGAGGAAACAGTCTCTAGTGAGGGAAAGATGGGTTAATCTCAGCTCAAAAGCCATCATCTGGCTGGCCCTGTAGTGTTTAATTCATACATCAATGAATCCTTATGTGATGTGGTTGAAACCAAGCTGTGTATTCAGGACTTGCTGCTGAAGGGTGGACACTCACAGACAGCAAAGCTCTGTAGATCTCATTCTCCAATTAACTTAGTTTTAAGCAGAAGACATGGGGGTGGGGGAGTGAGGGGAGTGGCGGAGCGGGGAGAAGGGAGAAATTAAATGGCACAAAATCCAGAGGTATTTGTCATGGTTGTAGAGCCTGAACCAGGATTTCATGAGATGGTCAACACTGTGTTCAAAAGGGAGACCTGAAGTAAACAGTACAACTTCCCAGGATGGAGGAACAACTGATTCTAGCCTGATGAGATGTACTGGAGAATCAAAAGTAAGAGTGGTTCAATTCATCTTTTCAGTTGAGGATTCTCAAATCAGGTGTATAAGAGATGTTTAGGGGATGGTTCAAGGGGATTTTGGTCAGGCATTGGAATGGGCTGCCCAGAGAGGTGGTGGAGTCACCAACCCTGGTTGATGACTAAGGGTCACTTAGATGTGGTGCCTGGGGGTATGGTTTAGGGTCCACCTTGTAGAGTAGGGATATTAGTTGGACTTGGTGATCCTGAGGGGCTTTTCCAACTGGAATGTTTCTGTGATTTTCAGTAAATATTAAAGTGATTAGAAATGATGTTCTGAAGGATATAAAATAATCAGAAGCAAGTATTCACTGCAAGATTGGGATGCACGGTAAACTGAGGTAATTTTTATTTGTTGATATAGCAGTTAGATTAGTTTGTAAGTCAGTTCTTTGTGCTGTTTTGGTTTTCTGTTTCAGTGAACTCTTGGTTCCTAGATTCTTAATCTTTGGCTTCACATTTACTGTGCATGCATTTAACAGCTAGAAATGATGTCCTGCGATTCCCAGAACTCAATAAAAGAAATTTATTACTGTGATTCAGAGACTTGATCTTGCAATTTTACTTAGTTATGTTTCCTGTTGACTTCAGAACAGCTACATTCAGAATAGTCTGTCAGCCTCTGAAGCCTGCAGGACTTCTTCAAAGAATCTTATTAGGAGTGGGGGGGGGGCGTTTGGTTTTGTTTTGTTTTTTTTTTTAACCAATCTGCTCCCTAAGATGGAAGTTGTGGGAAACCACCCATTTTGGCAAAAGCCATGGTATTAATTTTCGGGTTTTAAAACCATCAAAGCCTTCTGGCATTTTGGCTTTTAGTATTTCATTTGTATTTTTAAAGTTTGAAAACATCAACTTCAATTTTGAAACATTTCTCTTTGGTCACAGACAAATGAAATGTTTCATATTAACCAGAGTGGTGATTTAGGGGTTACTCTGTCTGGGTTGAAAAAAGGAGATTTCAAATGTCAAATGCTTGTATGACATGAAAGCATCTGTAGTAGTTAGTAGTCTCTCCAGAGGACAGTGAAGTACCAATAGTAAAATAACTATTACCTTGAATATAGAACTGTGAGTGAGTGGTGTGGCTCTAATTAAGGGTTAGAGAAGTTGACTTATAATTTAATCTGGGAATTAGGCAAGCTCTTTGGTCACAAGAACAGTCTGACTTTTGCAGCCTTCTTTTAAAGGCTGGATAAAGAGTCTTCAGGTTATGAACATTCTCCTCAGCAGCTGCTCTTGATTTACCATTGTTGGATTTACCTGAATAACAATATCCTGGTTTATCCTAGAGTTCAGATGAAAGCACTAGTTACAATGAAACAGCAGTGCCTTTAGGGAAAGGAGGACAAAAAAGGCAGGGGACTATTTTATAGAACACAGTAATAGCTTTCTTGCTGCATCTTTCAACTGAAACTACAGCTCCCTGAACAGACAGTATGAAACTCAGAGGCTTGGCTGATCCACCTGAAGGCTGCGCAGCCATTCAGTGAGACTTGCATGGACTGAAGAGCTGGGCAGAGGAACCTAATGAGGTTCAATAAGGATAATTGCAGAGTCCTGCACCTGGGAAGGAACAATGATCTACAACTATACAGTTTAGGTTGTGATCTGCTGGAGAGCAGCCCTGTTGAGAAGGACCTGGGAGTGCTGATGGACAAGAAGCTATCCATGGGCCAGCCCTTGTGGTACTAATATCCTGTGACCCTGTGACTTCTCTCTGATAAGCAAGTGTTCCACAGAACTACATTTGTAGATCAGGTGTTACAGAAGTTTGTCCTTCAGGAAACTGCAATTTAGTGTTTGGTATTGTCCAATAAACTAATTTTTTCTTTTATTATCATTGTTCCACCAATTAATGCTTAGGAAATAATGTCTCTGAATCTATGGATGCTGTTACTTCTATTTGAGTGGGAGAAAAGGTCTGTGTCAGCAGAACTTCCTCACAAACTTTCACGTCTGTGCCTACCTTCCAGAATACAAGCCTACTTACTTACAATGCAGTGATCTTTCAACTGCTCTCCTTTTCTGGAATTAGTTCAGCAGATCTTCTCGATGAGCAGGTATCATGCAATGCATTGAGATAGAACAGCATGCCTTATCTCTTAGGCCTGCAGAAGGCTTGGATCAGGTTCTCTAGGCTGAGAGTGGAAAGTTACTCAGGGCAGGCTTCAGTTCCTGTGTAGAGACAGCTGGAAAAGGTCAGCCACTATTGCTAAACAGGGCCCCACTCTTGCCTATGCCTAGGTATGGCAGAGCTGGTAAAGGCATAGCTGAGTCTTGTTTCTCAGCCCATATTGTGGACATCACTATGTTTGTGAGCTGGCTAGGGAGAGGAGTTAGATCACAGAGTCACCTCGTCGGTGATGTTCAGGTGGAGCTTCTTCTCTGTGTGTGTATCTGCTGTGGAGCTCATGCTTCAGAATTCTCTCTCAAAGCTACTGGTGCTTTCAGCATGTCAGCGATCATGGGGTTTGTGAACACCTTTGTGTTCTGTCAGTGATGTTTTTCTCCAGGATCTGTTAATCCCATTGCAGAAAATACCTGATTTCACTTATAAGCTATTTGGTTTTGTGCTCCTTACACTGCCAAAAAAAAAAAGGGGGTTAACCCCCCACTCTCTTGTTCCCTTCCATTGCTTTATTTCAATGTAGCAAGCTCCATTTCAAAGCATAGCTTTGGATATATGTAGGTCTGCTTTTATATTCTTTAGGAAACAAAATTCTGAAAGAAGTGTCCTGTCTATTTTTAAACTTAGGATTTTAAAGTATTTTTTTCCCCTCTGGCATGCCACAGGGAGCACAAAACTCTAGACAATTGTGTGTCTAGGTGCTTAGTTTAGCATTTAAATCAACATGCCAGGAGCTGATACCTTCAAAGTTGCAAACTGTAATAGATGAAGAGTTAAATTATCAAGATAATTCCTCTCCATGCACAAATGTTCTCATCTGCTAACACACACTGACATTTTCCCTGTGAAGCAGACAAACTGCAAAGGAAATAGTCTCAGAGCTGCTTTACGGTTTTGGGGACTTGCTGTAGGGAAGATTTCTGTCAGATGAAAACAGTGTTCATGAGCCAAAAAAGTAATTACTGATCTCTGCATGCTGTCTGTAGAGTCTCAACAGACGAATTCAACCTGTTGCAATTTGATTTGCAATTTTTCTGAGCAGGAGGTGGTGAAGTATTTATAGTGTGAATAGATCTGAATTTATCTACAGCAGAGAGCTTTACTCTCTAATGCTGATGAAAAGACCAAAGCATTTGGTCAGCAAACTGATTGCAATGCAACAAAGGATGGAATATGTGTCATATGTTCCATTTAATAATGAAAAGATTTCTGTTAATTTCTGTTAACTTGCTTAATATCATGCTCAATTCGGTTGCTGTTTCAAAGCTTGCATACATAATACTTACCTTAGTTCCCTTTGAATTGCCATAGTGAGAACGCCAATTCCAACAGCCATAGGTATTTAGTTATCTGTAGCACCCAGGCATCTGCTCAGCCTTCTGCTCAACTTCTTAGCTCACATTAAAATAATAACATTGACAATTACAGCCTCGTTGTCTGACAGAAACACTTAAAAATTTTTGTCAGCAGGAAATCCTTTTATCTGAACAAAAACATTACCTACAGGTCCCCTGCTCTTTACCTCAGGATGCTTTAAGAAGAATCTGATCTTGTCCAGTTGCAGTATTGATGATGAGTGAAAGCTTTTTTTGTGCTTCATAATGCCTTTAAAAGCAGCACAAACAATATTTGTCCATGGAGTATGAACCCCTTCCAACTGATCACAGCCATTATGTCTTTCCAGGCTTCTCAAATTTGTCTAATAGAGAATGCAAGATGATATCTATGTAAATTCAGAACTCTGTTTGATGTTGGAGTCCCAAAATTGAAATAGAGAGGGATTAAAATGTCTTTCAAAGGATGGCCTGGGCTCACACAGGTTTCAGTTGTAAAACAGAAACGTATTTTCTAAGGAGAACTTTTAAAGCCATGCAGCACTTGCTAACAGCATGCTGGACCATGGCATTAGTATCAATAAAGAAAGAAATGAGGAGCAATGAACACAGCAATAAAAGAACTCCATTTCTAGTAGTTGAATACTCTGTAGCAGCATGGGATCATCTGGATTTCCCTCTCCTTGTGATATCCTTAGTAAAAATTGTCTTAGGGTGATTCATGTAAGAGTAGACTAAATGACTGAATGGAGTCCAGAGTTCACTTTTCTCACCAGCAGAGGAGGAAAATGCAGGCATAGTCACTGTGCCACCAGCACCAATTCCCTTCATTCTGAAGTTACACTCCAAGTAGCTGCTATAGCTTGGAACAAACTCATTAGTATGTCCTGAATTTTTCAATGCCCTGTTTGTCCCAAAGATTCTTTGCCTGTGAACTGTCTTTTTATTTCCTTTCTACCTTCTTACTTGATCAGTTTTTCTCCCTTGTACTTCTCTTATTATCTTTCAAGTTCTTTCTGCAAAGCCTAAAATACCTCTAGCTCTTATTTCCTTAGACCACGCCACAGAATAAGTCCAAAACTTCAGGAGACAGCAGCTCTTCAGGTATGGGAACTAGAGTGTATTCTGGGGTCAATGCTTTTATTTCCAATAGTTCTTCAGTACTCTTCTTTCCTCTCTTGTTCTACAAGCCAGTGCACACCATGATACTTGCCTTTGATTTCAGCTAGAGCCTGTTTGGTACTGAAGGGCTATAATAGCAGTGATGAGTTGGAAAAAGCTCTTCCCACAGTCAATTAAGGTTTATTTGTACACTCAGGCACTGACAACAATATGGGCAAATATTGTTTGTGCTGCTTTTAAAGGCATCGGAAAGGGGGAAAAAAGCTTCCACTCATCAACAATACTGCAACTGGACAAGACCAGATTCCTCTTACAGCATCCCAAGGTTAAAAGCAGGGGACCTGCACACTGTGGTGTTGTTGAGATAACAAGAGTTCTTGCTGGCAAGATTCTCAAAGGATTTCTTGTCAAAGAACAAGGCTGTAAGGTTGTAATTGTTAGTGGTATTATTTTAATACCGAACCAAGAAGTTCTGCAGTCTGGAATCCAAGGACATGCCTGAATGTTACCTTTGGAAAAGGTGCCATGGTATGTTTGTAACATAAATGTGCTATTAAACAATGTAACATTATGCAACAATTAAACACTTGAAAAATTATTTCAGTTGAAAAATGTTGATTCCCTAATGTTTGTCTGTACATGCAGCAGAACTGGACAGTGTTATAAATGGAATAATAAATTTATCATCCATTGTACAAGGCCAGGCTAACTCTTCCCAGGCAAAATGCTAACAGAAGAAACAAACAGCTATTTCATACAGGTTCTGGTCCTGAGATGTTATGGGGCTTTTAAAATAGCTGAGAAAATGCAGAAATCCTTCTCAAAGTGTTTGGAGAGCTTTTACAGATTCTTTTGTCTTCACATTTCCTTCATTTAAGTTTTATAGATTGTTTTTTCCCCAAGTCCTTCTTAACTGACTTTGGGGGCAGATGAAGTTAAATATATTTGGCTTTGGTAGGCAGAAAGACATTGATCTATGGAGTCTGCCTGACTTGAAGGTATCTGGTTGGACACCGGCCTTGATTCAACCAGTGAGGATCTCTCCTTTTTCTGAGCCTTCTGCCTACGAGTCTGAGCTGACTTCATAGTGTTACCAACAATGCGTGATTTGAACTGGGAAAGAAACAATTGCTAAGGAGGTCTTCTTTCCTACAAAGGTAATATTTTATTCAGTTGGAGTAAGAAAATGAAATTCCTCTGACCATAGTTTGCTGTTTTGTACATACTTGGGTGACGAATATAGACTCCACAGGTCATCATTTCCTTCCCCATATATGCTCCTTTGGAATGTGAAATGACAACACCCTGCTCTGCTTCTCAGTAGAGATCTAACTGGCATTGCTGGGGGTTTTGAAAATCATAATTCATCCTTTTTCTTCAGGATGATTTTCCTTACAAGGTCTGTAACATAAGGTCTTATTTCTTCAACGGTGACAGTAGAGTCCCAGGCCTTTACTACTTTCCCATTGGCATCCACCAGATATTTCCAGAAGTTCCATGTTGGTTCTTCTCCTGTAGAATCTACAGGAAGAAAAACAAACAGACAAAAAAGTGGAACCTTAGAAAAGAAAATTATATTAGCCAATTTCTGATGTTTGTCCATGTCAATTTGGTGACTTCATTTTCAAAGGAAGAAGGAATGTAACATTAAGAGGGAGTTCAGACTGAAAAATAATATTTTCTGGCAAACAGAGAGCTTTAACTAGACAGTTGCCCCTTAGAGACTAATGAGAACAGTCCAGTTTGAGACAGACAGACAGGAGAAAGCACTGTAATCAGTTTAAAGTGTGTGCATGTGTGTGTGTGGCTGTGCCACACAGATAAATTTGAAACAGTTGAAAATCGCTAGGAGAATGGAATCTGGCACAAGAATGTGGCTGTACCATAGTCTGCATGTGTGTCCAGAAGGTTTCCTCCAAAAGCACCCAGTACCACAGTGCTTCAGAAGAGTGTTTCAAGAAATGCTTGACAACAAAACAGCAAAGTAAATTGTTCCAGAACGTTTCCTCTTAATTCTCAGCTACTCATTTTACATGAGTCACATTCTTTATCCTCTACTATTGTGCTGCATGACCAACAAAACGTCCATGACTTCCAATCAGACCAGAAGCCTCACCCCACTAATTGCCCAAGTACAGATGCTACAGACATATTAGCATCTTCTTCCATTGATGAGACAGTGGTGAAAATGGTATCAGGAATCAGAAGGTATTTCAAAGTACCCTCAAGACACAGCCAGGCCTACACTGTTGCCAATCTTGTCATGCTGCATAAATACTCTGCCTGAGACAGCCTCCCTCTGCCTGAGGACCAGCAGGGAAACAGAAGGTTTGCAAGCTCCACGTGCCATGACTGCAGCAATAAACCTGCTGGGCAAAACGGAAATGGAAGGATATTAAGTTTTATGGAAGATTTTAAGGCCAGGCTGGACAAGCTGATCTAGAGGAAAGTCTCCATGCCCATGGCAGGGGATTTGGAATTAGATGATCCTTACGGTCCCTTCCAACCCTGTTCTGTGAAGAGGATTAGAGGGAAGTTTGGCCAGCAGAGAAACTCATGACACACACCAGGAAGGAGATGGGTTTAGGCTGGTCAAAAGTAATACCAAGACTCCTTTAAATTTAGTAACTGTGTGTCAGAACACTGTGGTGCTGGAGAGAAGCAGCAGTGATATGGTCCCTGCAGAATGCATCTCAGGTGATGTCGTTCTACATCCATGCAGGAAGGCATTTCCTTCACACTGCAACAGGACTGACAGTTCAGCATTGAAATGGTATTTAAAGCATTCACTCAGTGCACAAGCAGTGGCCTGATAGACAATCTCCTGCCTTGCAGTGTATTTTATCAGCTGTCTGCTAAGAATCAGCACAGCCTCTTCAGATCTCGGTGATAGAACTGTACAGTATGGCGATGCCAATGCTTGGGAAGGGATGAGTAAGGGAGGATTGAAGGATGTCTCTGAGTGTTTGGTTTTACTTTTCCATTGGTTAAGTAAATTAGGTGCTTTGTTTCCACTTCTCCTACAGCTCTTGAGATCACAGGCTCACAGGACGTTAGGCATTGAGAGAGACCTCTGGAAACCTTCCAATCCAACCCCCCCTGCCAGAGCAGGACCAGAGAATCTAGTGCAGGTCTAATGCAGGAACACATTCAGATAGGGCTTGAAAGTCTCGAGAGAAGGCGACTCCACAACCTCTCTGGGGCGCCTGTTCCAGTGCTCTGTGACCCTTACAGTCTAGAAGTTCTTTCTCATGTTGAGGTGGAACTTCCTGTGCTGTAGTTTACATTCACTGCCCCTTGTCCTATCACAGAGCACATGTGATCAGAGACTGCCCCTTCCTTCTTGACACCCCGCCCTCAGAGATGAATCTTTTAGGTCCAGCCTGCAGCAGTAGTGTCACAGGAGAAGCACTTACAAGACCGCAGTAAAGGAAGATTAGGGGTAGGCATTGCATGCATACAGGAGAGTATTTCAAGATCTGTGCTCCAGGTAGAGGCTTTTTAGATCAGCTTTTACAGGCATTTGCTCCTAGAGCACCTTCATCCCTGAAGGCGTTTCTAGAGGATTAGACAAAGCTGTCAGCGGTGACCCAGAGAGAAATTCTGCCTGGTGCAGGAGAATGGACTGTATGGTTTCTGGCCTCTCTGAGCCTCACAGTTCTGCAGAGGTGTCTTTTTTTGTGTGTCAGAGGGATTCTACAGCGAGGGAACAACCGTGCGTCGTTCCACTTTACTCACCAATTAAGTACTTGAAGGCTGGGATGGCAGCGGCTCCACTGACTGCAATCTTGCTGAACATCGGGAAGGAGGCACCGTAGGTCTTGCGTGCAAAGCTCTCGATTTCTTTGTTGGTGTCTGGCTCTTGCTGCCCAAACTGATTGCATGGGAATGCCAGCACATTGAAGTGGTAAGGGCCCAGGTCTCTCTGTAACTGCTGTAAGGCCTTGTAGTGGCTCTCTGTGTACCCACACTGACTGGCAACGTTGACAACCAGCGACACCTGAAGAACAAGGGACGGAAGGCACGTGCTGCACACCCCTTCTCCAGGTAGGCTGCGTGCAGATTATTTTCAAATAAATGAGGATGTCTAGAGAACTGGGACTGAACACTTACACTTGAAACTACATTAAGGCATGTTCACAATAGGATGATTTAACATTTCTTGTATGCGTTCCCATTTGGTGGCTGTGAAGATAATCAATAAAGCACTAAGTAGTCTTAATTCTCAGTTTACACGGAACCTGGGTTCCTCTGTTCTGCCTTTTGGATAGTTTCTAAGCATATTTAACAAACGACCATCCGGCTAAGGTGTCCCAGAAACTTGCAAATTCATGTATTTCTGCTGGTTCATTTATCCATAATGAAGCGTCTGCTCTACAGCACCCTTCCTTGTACAGAATGTAGTGTTCACACGGAACTAGCCGATCTATTTACCATTGCTAGTCTAGATGTCTTCATCTTGACATTAACAGAAACAGTTACAGGATTTGGGGCTGCTCTGTGCAGTATGGACTGCAAAATTTCTCAGTAAGTCCACTTAGTGGGGACAAAATTACAGCAGGTTTTGCAGAGAGATCTGCTGCCTCAATTAGAGATTCCTGGAAGTGAAGACCATGCCCACCGTCCTTTAAAGAGTTATTCCTACAGCTGATCATCTTCAATGTTGTGCTCACTGTGCCAGTTGGGCATTGCCATTGGGCACCTATCTGCCCAGGAAGATGCCAAACACAGATGAACACTGCAGTAAACCAGAGGCAGAATACATGGTGGGGCAGATTCTACAAAAAATTTGTGGGGGAAATTCAGTGACCCAGCCCAGAGATGACACATACTGCACATCTTCTCAAGGCCATGCAGGGCTTCCTGATGTTTTTGAGATACCTTATCCTTAAATAACTTCTTTATTTTTAGAATTACAGTTTTTATTATTTTTACTCATGTTGTGAGTTGCCATTCATGGTACATAAACTGAAGCCACTCTCATGTCTCCTTGAGAATGGACTGAAGCTGGATATGATAAACCTATTAGATAGAGCAACAGTAGCAATTCAACACTGGATCCTTCTCCAGGGGTTTGGAAATTTCATAGTCCAATGCTGGGTTCATTATTGTGGGTGTGAGACAGCAGTGTTGGAGGGTTCAGTGCCAGTTAGGAAAGCCAGAACTTTGGAAACAGTAGCTGACCTGATCAAATCACACAGCAAGTGGCTGCATTGCAAGAACAGGAAGTAAAAAATCCAGACTCCAGGTCTCATACTCCCACCTTGCTCAACTTAAAACAGTAGATTCTAATGTCTCTATTGTTCCATATCCTTATGTGTATAAAACTATATAGGAAATAAGAATAGAGTGTATCAAAAATATTACAACAGATCAAATATTATTGCATGTGTACAATGGTTTTAAGGCCAGAAAGCAATTTGGGATATAAAAGCCTGCAATCTGGGTAAGGTGTAAGATATTAAGATGAAATCTCTCGAAGGGGTAGGAATGAGTAAATAAAAAAGGTAAGGGGATGTTGTTAATAATTTAGTACATTAACTATTAACATTGTGTGCATTTTGTACCTATGCATTTTGTGCGTAGGTACCTGGCTATGTTTACAGTGGTTTTGGAGCAGCACTGTTTCCCCTGTCCAAAGGTAATCTTACCAAGAAGTTGATGTAACTTTCCCTGTGGTGTAGTGTGTCAACAGCATGCAGTCCAACTGATCTCTCTATACCTGTATATGAAATACACTCTGAAGCCCTCTGGCTTACTCCCAGAGCATCACATTCACTTAGCCCACACTGAGGAGATCTACCTGAAACTTTCAATTCAGCCTCCTACACCACTCCAAGATGTTGCGTATCGTTATGAGGTTCTTTCACAGGACAGATGATCACTTTATGATGTATTCTTCCTGCAGACTGTCAGCATTTCAAATGGAAATTATATCCTGGACATAACAATAACTGTTGGCAGTTCTGCTGTTTTTAAATAATCTGCATTTTACCAAGCATAGTGACAAGTGTAGTTGGGTTACTGAAGATAATGTAACACCAAGAGCTGAAGTCACATCTAGTTCTTTTAGGTTAATTTCTAGAGGCTTTTAAAAGTATAGTTTAAGACTCAGCAGTCTCATGATGCAGGAGTATTCAAAACCTCCCTGCATTCATATCTACTCCAAATATAATGGCAATGTGAGAATTAATTATTGGAGATCTGGCGAAATAGGGTTCTGGAGGCATTCAGTATTCAGGTATGAGGGACGACTTGTCAATGAAAACAATCAAGCCTCTACAACTTGAGTTTGAAGTTAGGAGCATTTGAAAGAATCCACTAAAAAAAAAACCAACCAAACCTCAACAGCTTTAATTTACGAGCTGTTTAAAGCTAGTGGTTACTCAGCACAGTGGTAAAAACCATGAGAACTCACACTGAAAATAGGGCAAACTTCCAAACCTCAGACAAAGTAGGAGGGAGCTACAAGCAGCATTTCTTAGAATGGCAGACACATTCTGCCCCTTTTCTTCCCTGTTACTGAACTTCACTGTCTAATACTGCAAACCTCCTAACACATCATATAAACAAAGCTTTCAGGATTTTTTAGTATTTCATGAGGAATGTTTAAGATGATTGTTGAAAAATCTACCAAGTTACCTTTCAAATATCTGGTACCAGAAACGCAGTGATTTTTGTGTGCATGACAGTATTTTACTTTTGATTCAACAGTACTTTTGATTTTTATTTTACTTTGACTTTTTACAACTATTTAAATGAAGCTCAGTGTGCCTCCTGACTTCATGCTCTGAGAGAGCAAGCCAACCACACCACCTAGTGTGCAGTGCAAATAATTCATCCTGGACCTAACAAAAATGGTATTTTAAGCCAAATTCTGTACTAGCCATTGTCTGACCTTAATGATTCCTTCCCTCGGCTTATGAAAGTCGTGCATCCTGGTAATGAAATCACTGGACCCACTGCAAACACAATTCTTGGTTTACTTAATGTTTACACCACTGAACTTCCTTGGGGCAAACAGCCCTAGAAAAATTTATGAATCTGCTAGCAGCTTTAAGTAACGCTGGTGGATCATTTAGCAGACAGTAGATTCTTGAGGTTTTTAGACCTGGAGATTCTCAACTGGCTCCATCTGACTGATGGCAAAACCAGCCATGAGTGTCAGATCACACCAGCTTGCAGAGCTGGTACCTTCCTGGAGATAAAAAGCAATACTTGTGCAGGACCGAAGCTGCAATGCTCTGTATTTATCCACACTCAGTAATACCACATTCTCTGACTGCAGAGCTGTGATGCAAAGGGCCTAGTTAAATAATGCTTGGCATTGTTACAGTAGCTTTGGTTCTGGACTTCCAAAGCACTGCACTAACACTGCTCAAACACTCCTCAGCTCGCCGTCACAGAGTCACAGCTGTGCAGCAGGCAGGCAGGCAGGCAGGCATTGTTTAGGTAGGTGTAAGCACAGCAGGTAACAGCTCATGCTTTGGAGTTCCAGTTCCCAAATAGATACTGAGTTTTGTGAGAATTCTGCCTCTGACAGCGTATCTGATGGAGATAATAAATAACACAGAAGCTTGTTTGAATGACATAGATAGATAATCAGAAAACTCATCTTGTTTGAACCCTACTCTTAAGTTGTAATGTAGATGGGGCAACATCAGTACAGTAGCCTGCCCAACTTGTAGGGGGATGGCCCTCTTCTGCAACTTGGTAAAGCAGGCAGATTTTGGATCTACTTCTCTTGTGGTACACTTCAGTTCTCAGTCCTGCCTTTTTCTGCTTTCAGATACAAATAATACAATACCTGATTTTGTAGGCATATGTGTCCAATTTTTAGCAGCTGACAATCTAATCTCTTGCGCTCCACTAAAAAGGCAGCACTCCCTCACCTACTGTTGGTGTTTTTATGAAAGTGGAGGAGAGGCTATGCCTGTGCACATTTATTTCAGAAAAAAAAAATCAACCTGTTGCTTAGGGTTTTTTTTTCATGTTTGTTATTTCAGAATTATTAGCACATCTCTTATATACTCTGTACACAGAAGTACTTCTGTGGACTTGCATTAATGTACACTTCAGTGGAAATGGAATTCATCATAATCAGTTTGCCTTTTTCTTTCCTATTAGGAAGAATTGCTTCTGTGATCTGAATACACAGTATGTTCTATTAATGATGAATTACTGTAGAAAGATTCTTCAAGTCATGAACTGCACCAAGTGTTTATACTCAGCATGGCTCCTGTGTTTATACAGCTAGCAAACTTCTTTTGCATATATGCTGTGGGAGCTTGTGGATCTTTTCAATTCCCAAGTTACTACCGATTAAGTAGTTGTTTAAGTAAATTAGTTGAGCGACTGAATTGAGGAAAATGTCTTCTCTGCATCTGCCAGAAAGCTTAAGGCTGTGAACAGCTGGCTTAGCAATCAGCAGACTGTTGTTCCAGAGACTAACTAGAACCTCACTTTGTTCAAAGCACCAGGAACGCACACATAGTGCTTACATGTGATTTGCTTTACTAGCTATAAAACAGTATGATAAATCTACATCTTAATATTGCTGATCTAACTGCAGACGTAAGCAGTTTTAAGAAATAAATGGGAGTTTTAATTAACCTCTTGCCTACTTTGATACTGAATTCTGACAATGCAATGACAAAAATGTTATGTTTTATTGCCATAATTGTATTTAAAATTTTGTGCCCACACATTATCAAGTATCAAGCTAGATGAGCATTCCCAGGTTCTCTGAATGCAAATCCTTTTGCTCCACACAGAAGCTGTTCATCACTTTTTTTCAATAAACTATTCTGTATGCAGTGTCAGTCGCCAATTGTGTTACCTTCCCCAGGGCATGGTTCTATAGCTTCTCTTACAAAACCAGTCACACCTCCAAGGATAGCCTGATATCAGAGCACCACTGGAGACAGACACAGATCCTTAACCTGGTGTGTTCCTGTGATTCCAGATTAGGCTCTGCAGCTTGGTTTGGAGGTGATGAACACCCAGGGTTCTCTGCAGGGTGGCTATAATGAATTCCTCTAAGTTCCCCATCACGCCCATTCTGGCCCTGAGGTAGAGAAGCTGCAAGTGGCATTTGCTTATTCAAACAGATTTGCAGATGACCTGCAAACAAAACATGACCCACTAACAAGATTTATTGACAAAGCCTTTGGAAGGAATTCCTAAGAAAAGCAAATATTGCTTCATATTAAATAGGTCCCATGGGTTTTCCAGTATAGGTAGTTGAGTGTGCAGTGTACCAGTTCTGTTCTGCCTGCATTGCAAATGGAGAACTTTGACCGGGTGCAATGCAGGGCTCTCATTTGGTCCAAAGCTATCAATCTCCCTTTCTGTACAGCAAATATGCATCTCCTCCCAAGGGCCTTTGCCTTCCTGCCACGGTTTTAGTGATTTGCTGCTGTGACCATTGAGCTCAGCCAAGCACCTGATAAGAGGGGCAAAGGAAGGTGGAATCACAAAGCCGGAGATAAGGGTGTAAGCAGGAGGGTGGTGCCTGTCTTTCTGAGCAGCAACTGATGCTTTGCCTGGCTGCATCATGGAAAATGTGTTCTTTGAGTGCCACGGGTGGCTGTGGTGGGCTTTATGTTGATATGTTGATATCAGCTTCTCTCATTTGTCGTGCAGCTTTGAGAGCCTACAGGATTATGCCTTCTGTGCACCCTCTGTGCAAGGTCTCTTCACTCTTCCATATGTACTGATTGTCTTTCCTAGAGGGTCAATCCACTAAAAAATGTAAAGTAAAATCAGGTATCATTCAAGGAAACTGTTCTTAAAATGGGGAAGTGACTTCTGCCTGGAACTTATCACTGGAATATGAAAAGAAATCTAAAAGACATCCTAACAGCATGTATCTACCAGCCCTTCTTCACACTGCTGTCACAATCCAAAGCAACCAGCACGATGTTGCTATAACCTCACTACTAGAATATTAAAATAATTATCAAGTCTCACATTTTGCTAATTATGGTGAAATCTGTTAAGTCTATTGGCTACTGACTAAACGCCCTCCCCCCCCCGCCTTTTTTTTTTTTTTTTAAGGTAGAAGGTCAATAAAGATTGAGCTTTAGGCAAAAATAATTTACTAAAAGTCATGCAGTTAAAAGTCAGAAATAAGCTTCTAAAGCGAGTTATATAAAGCTACAAACTTTCTGAGCTTCACATTTCCTAGGCACAGCCCAGGGCAGTTTCTGCTGCTGAATGGAAGTAGACAGGCATCGCCTGCCTGCCTGCCACGTCTGCAGGCTGCATCAAGCACGGAGGCGGACACACAGACCGAGGTTAGACTGAAAACGTTTTATTGAGCCCGGGAAGTCTTCCGGAGCGCTATTAAAGGAAGCATGCAGGCAGTCCTCCGGCCCGGTTAACGACCAGCCGTACCCCCAGGCCTACCTGCGTGCGTTAAAGTGCAATCTCCGCCCGCACTTGGTTTTGGCAGACATGCAGAAGTGGCTGGTTAGTGAGCGCGGGCGAGAGCCGCCCGGCTCCGTGCAGACTTACCGAGCCCCTGTACTTCTCCAGGGAGACAAGCTTGCCCCTGATGTTTACAACTTTGAAAGTGTAAAAATCGGGCTCCTTCTGTTGCGTAGCGGAAAACGCTAAGAGCAGCAGCGCTGCAATGGCAAGGAGCATGGCTAGAGGGATGAGTACAGCTCTGTGGAAAGCGGAGGAAGGCTGGTGCTCCACACTGCCCTCCGGATCCAGCATGCTGCACGGCCCCGCCACAGGGACGCTCGGCACGGCAGGGAAGTGCTGCCGCAAAGAACGCGCTGCTGCAAACGCGGCGTTTGCAACAGTCTGCGTCCTGCGGGGCTTTAGCAGCCGTGTCGGTGGCAGAGCTCAGCGTGGCCGTGTTCGTGGAGAATTCACAGCTCCTGAAACAGCGTATTCAGTGGTGGTAGCGGTGGATTAAGGCCAGTGACGAGTACAGGACGAAATAAAGCGCAAGTGGGCTCAAGAGTAGTAGCAATGTACGTGTCTGCACCAGTCACATTTGGAGATCTGCTTGATCTGCATCCTAGGAAGGGCAGAGATGGGGTCACTGTGACTTTTGGTGTATTTGCAAATGCCTTTTTTTCAGTATACTAACGATAGCATCTACTAAGCGTTGCGTAATACCAGTGGCTTGGTTGCTAGTGGTTAGCGATGCAAGTGCTCTGAACGAGTCACAGCACACAGCAAAACCTGAGTTACAAACCTGCCATGGGCAGTAGCACGAGAAGTGGAGCACTGTTAGCCAGGCCTTTAGGACATTTGTCTCATGCACCTGGCTGGACGGAAGTGATGGCCAGAGACCACTGCTCTTCACGGTGTGATCTGGGAGAAACCCCATTACCAAAGAGAAAGAAAGAGACATTGAACATCAGGAACTGAAATTGGTACTAAAGCTTTAAGAGAGACGGAGCCAAACCACTGCTTCAGTGCACCAATGCCACTCAGAAAAAAGAAAAAAAAACAAAAAACATTTGTACAATTTGCTACTAAACCTGCTGGAAGAAAAGCATCTAGATATATAAAGGAACAACTGTAGAACACATCTGATGTTCATAAATTTCTTCTTGGACCAAGACACTGGTCCTCCATAATTCTAATAGTTCTGGGCAAAAAAAAGCAAAATGTAGTGATTTATAGAAAACAGTTAAGTTGTACATCCAAGGCATATGTGAAACCTATCTTTTGAAGAGTAAATGACATTTTGGAATCTTACTTTGTGATTTTTCTTTACTGAGTTTTGGTACATTTTGGACATTTGCTTAGGTAATTCAAACATGAATAAATTAAAATTCATACAAGCTTTAGAGATTCTTCAGACATAGCTAGACATAGAAAATATAGCTTTAACAGAGTATATGCATTTAAATAAATTGTACCAGCCTAGTAAATATTAAAAACATATTAAAATAATTCAAAGTGTTAATTTAATAATTTGAGGGGGCAGAAAATAAAAAATAAACCTACAACACACTTTGAGGCATGTTCCAGTAGTTGGAGTGTGGGACTAAAAGCAAAGCAACATATTGCAACATGAGGAAAGCAAGGTCTTTGCTCTGAAAGGGGCTTTATAAAATCTGCTTCCCACAGCTTCAGGATGACTGTGGCTGATTTCTGGATGAAATGTAGTAACTTTCAGAATTAGCTTTTCTCCTAAAAACAGCTCGGAATCTGCTGTGTTGTCCCTTCAACAGAAGTCAGGGAAAAATCAAGAGGAAATGGCACACAAGGAGGACAGGGCCAGCCCAGCTGAAGTGCCTCTATGCAAATGCACAGAGCCTGGGCAACAAACAGGATGAAGTATGGGCCACTGTGCTGCTGGGATGCCATGAGATAGTGGCTATTACTGAAACTGGGTGGGATGATTCCCACGAGTGGAATGTAGGGATAGATGGGTACAAGCTCTTTAGGAAGGACAGGCAGGGAAGGAGAAGAGGAGGTGTTGCCCTCTATATCAGTGACCAGCTAGAATCAGTGGAGCTCCACCTGGGGAAGGATGATGAGCTGGTTGAGAGTGTGTGGGTTAAAATTAAAGAGTAGATAGGGGAGGGTGGTGTTACTCTGGTGGGAGTCTGCTACAGGCCACCTGACCAGCAGAACCAAGCAGATGAGGCCCTTCACAGGCAAATAGAAGTGGCCCTAAGGTCACAAGCCTTGGTCCTCATGGGGGATTTCAACCACCCTGACATCTGCTGCAAGGCGTCAGCAATCCAGGATGTTCCTGGATTGCATAAATGACAACTTCCTCCTCCAAGTGGTAGAGGAACCAACAAGAAAAGGTGCTATGCTGGACCTTGTTCTCACCAACAGGGAAGGGCTGGTGACCAATGTGAGGCTCAGGGACAGCCTTGGCTGCAGTAACCATGAAACATTGAATTTAAGATCCTCAGGGCAACCAGGAGGAAGTTTTCTAAGCTTACAACCCTAGACTTTAGGCGTGCAGACTTTGATCACTTCAGGGATCTGCTGGCCAAAGTATCACGGGACAAAGCCCTAGAGGGAAGAGGGGCCCAGGACAGCTGAACAGTATTCAAGGATCACCTCCTCTGTGTCCAGGAGCAATGTATACCAACAAAGAGGAAAGCAGGGAAGAATGCCAGGAGGCCTGCCTGGCTGAGCAAGGAGCTCCTGGACACACTGTCACACAAAAAGAAAGTCTAAAAGGAATGGAAGAAAGGACAGCTAGAATGGGAGACATATAAGGAAGCTGCCCAAGCAGCCAGAGATCTGATTAGGAAAGCCAAGGCACAGCTTGTATTGAATCTAGCCAGGGAGGTCAAAGGGAACACCAAGAATTCCTACAGGTATATTAACAGTAGAAAGAAGACTAGGGAAGGTGTGGGCCTCCTCAGAAAGGGAGTCCACAAGTGACATAGAAAAGGCTGAGGTTCTCAATTACTTCTTTACCTCAGTCTTCACTGCAAAGGCCTCAAGCCACGCTCCTGGAGTCATGGAAGATAATGGCAGGGACTGGAAGGAAGAGCTGCCCATCATAAGTGAAGATCAGGTTCATGAGCACCTGAAGAACCTGAAAGTGTTCCAAATCCATGCGACCCAACAGGATACACCCATGGGTACTGAGAGAACTGGCAGATGAGGTTACTAAACCCCTCTCTATTATATTCCAAAAGTCCTGGCAGTCTGTGAAGTCCCCACTGACTGGAAAAGGAGAAACATAACTCCCATTTCCAAAAAAGGTAGGAAGGAGATGCTGGGGAACTACAAGCCACTCAGTCTCACCTCTGTGCCCAGTAAGATCATGAAGCAGATCCTCCTGGAGGCACTACTGAGACAGGAGAATAGTGAAGAGGTGATTGGGTCCAGTCAGCATGGCTTCACCAAGGGCAGATCCTGCCTGACAAACCTGGTGGCCTTCTATGAACAGGTCACAACATTAA